>CAMKVN010003010.1:0-11589 GCA_946474995.1 Funneliformis geosporum
CAGAATAATAGAGATATTACAATTAAAAAATTAAGTATTATCCCAACCGCCATTACTTTTGGCTGGGACTGTATATATATACAGTATATACAATGACTTCAAAATGAAACGTAAGTAAAGTTACTTACCTTTAAAAGCTTATAGCTCATTAACTACGAATGCTAAAGATATGATTTAGTATTTTTTTTAAACCTCAAAACCCAGATAACATTCAGTAAAAATTTGAAGTATGATTAATAAGACCAATATTGCATAATTTAGCAATCTACATCAAATTTATTTACTTAATGAAGTTTAAGTGTAGAAATTTTTTTCAGTAGGTTGGTTACTTAAAAGACTAATAATGGATTCCGATTCTTCTCAGTATGTTTATTCCAACAAGCTAAAATTTGTCAAAATCAGATCAGTAGATCAGCGAAAAATCAATATACAAGATCATTACATATTATATAAAAAATGAGTCTAGCCAAATTTTTATATAAAAAAAAAACTCTTTCTCTCTCTTCCAAAATTTTTTGATAACAAAAAATTGTTTCACCCTATATAACTTCTAATATTTTTAAACTCTATTAGATAATTTATTGTCTATATATCAACAACACTTTTATTTAAAAAGAGTTTTTATTAAAAATTTCAATAAAACAAAAATGATCTCAAAAAACAAAGGATGACAAACTTCTTAAAAAAAAGTTTTGCTTTAACCCTAAAATACAATAACTGAAACCTGTTACCTCTTCTTTAGGTAGTACTTTACACAATAATTCTCTTTCTGATGAAATATCATCAAAGATACCTTTCAAACCAAGAATACTTCATTATCACTAAATGTTCTAGACACTGACAAGTAAGATTGCTTGTCTAAACTCATTTTGGATTTAGCTAAACGTCTAAATCTTTAGTTTCGCTAAATTTTTACTAAGTGTTTGATATAATTTCGCCATTTTTATAAGCTTTAATATAGTTTTACCTTTTTCTGAATTTTGCAGATTTTTTAATAAGGTTTTAATATAATTTAACCAAGTTTTACCTTTACTATTTAGACATTTGTCTAAACTCTGGATTTTGTCTAGCAATCTTATTGATGAGTATATCCTCATTAAAGACAATGAAAATATAGAGACAGATAACTTCAATTTCACTATCATTTCTTATCCTATTTCCTTTACTTGTACTATTATTATTAAAATTCACTTGCAAACTTCTAACTGCAACTATTATCAAAACTATTAATAGTTTTTCACTTACAATAATGTATTTAAGGGGGCTAATATTTAATGCATAAATTTTATCAGATCATTGATCATCTATTTTGATAATGAGATTGCATTAAAATCAGCCTTTAGTATGAAATTTTCTGATTTGAAAATCAACAAACTTATGAATTATTACTCCTACAAAGAAAATATGCACTTCTAGTAGCACATCTTGCATAATCTGCCTTTCTAATTCAAAGATTAATGTTTATATAGATAGTTTAGTATTTGTTCAATAAGATTCACAAATAAAACGCTTTTAGATATCCATCCTTAATATTTAAGCTTTTATTTAACATTATTGGTTAAACTCTTAGATAAATGAAATATTTCTTTAGTACTAAAAAAAGTAGCTACACATTCTGATAACTCTTATAATAATAAAGTTAATCAACTAGCTAAATCTTTTTTAATTTCTACTTCTTTACCAATCATTTTTAATCAAACTTCTTTCTTCTCATATATTTTTATATTAATAATATGCCTATTCTAACCACATTACATCTATTCCTTAAAGATTACACTAATATCAAACAATTTATTGATTTTTATTACTTAAAAAGAAACAGTAAATATAGCTAACTTCAAATTACTTGGTCACTAACTTTTTGATTCATTAAACTTGGCACTTTCAGAAACCTTTTTTAAAGAATCTCAAGTATACTATAGAAGGCTTAAATTTTTTTTTGAGCAAATTCTTACTATTGAATTCATAAAAGCAATTTAACTTGTGATATATAACTTATCATGAAAGTGTTGTCACTATAATATTCATAAAGAAAGCTTCAATCACATATGAATTTATACCAATATCAAAAAAGAGATGAAACTCATTATAACAGCAGCCTTATAAGTACTAAAATAACAACTTTTTATATAAACTTCAAGAATGAATTACTCTTCTGATATCACTTCACTTTTACTTCCTTCAAATTCTTTCTGGACTCTAAAAGAGAATCTTCACAATTTTTCCTTCATAGACTTTATCAAAGGCATTGTTCCTACTGCTCTTCCTAATTTATTTGATTCTTTTACTCATTCTTATCACTTACTTCTAAAATTCCCTTTCCATTTTACGATTATATTTTTGATCAAACTTATAAAATCATATAGAAATCAAAATGTAAAGTTATTATATAAAAAGAACATTCTCTTAATATTTCTAAATACAGCAAAATACAAAATTATAGTTTATTCACCATTAACAGTTTTGCTAATACTATTCCTTCTATCTTTGAACTAAAATATTATCACACATCTCTAATAATCAAATAATACATACATGGTTTAGTTTCTTAACGCAGTAATAATTATTTATCAAACGTTTTTCTCTTCTTTAGTTGGATGGTGATGGTAATTCTACTAGTAATTATTATTGGAATCTGACAGGACAACCAGTTGGTCTGATTGAAGTTAGTTTACTAATGATAATTATTAAGCAGCATTTTTTATTTTTCTACTTTTGTACCTTTTTTTTGGAATTATCATTTTTATTTTAATTGATTATGAATTTCTTATAATAAATAAATGTATTACTGCGTTTTTTAAAAAAAGCTAATCTAAAATCAATGAATGTTAGTTTATTAGATCCATCTAATCACAAGGAAATGAATGGTAGTAGTTTCATACAAATCAAAGCGATATTGATCAAGATCATACATTTTTATTTTTTTGTAATTTTTTTCTATATAAAAAATCATGTGATATGATATCATTTCAACCCTTTCGACTTTTTAACTTTCAAAGTCAAAATATTTTGACTTTTGGATTTTCATTTCGATTTTATGTATAGCCAGCCTACTGAAAAAATTCTACATTTAAACTTCATTAAGTAAATAAATTTGATGTAGATTGCTAAATTGCGCAAAATTGGTCTTATAAATTATACTTCAAATTTTTATTGAATGTTATTTGGGTTTTAAGGTATAAAATAAACACAAAATCATGCTTTTAGCATTCATGGTTAGTGAGCTATAAGCTTTTAAAAGCAAGCAACTCTACTTGCGTATCTTTTAAAGCCATTGTATATTATAAATATAATAATATATATTTAAATAAATTTGCTAAACCATTTTTATGAATACTATTATTATATAAATTATAATATCATACATAATCTAAGATCTCTTTAGATAATATCTGATTAAATTATAATTTTTATTTTGAAATTAGGTTATTACAATTTAAATCTTTATTTAATATTAGTTTCCTAAAATACAAGGTGAACTCAAAAAAATAACTTGAAAATTGTATATAATGATAATTTCAAAAAAATGATAGGAATATTTTTTGCCATTTATATTTTTTTTAGATATATAAAAAATATGTATTACTTAGGATATAATTCAATTAAATATATATATTATAAATGTAATTTACTTTATTTAAACATAAAAATATTATAGTTTACAATTAATTTGTTACAGTTTTTATTTTTAACATGTATTTTACCTTTTATATACTAATGTAATCGCTTATTTAAACAAGAATTAAGGTAAATAGTTTGCCATTTGATTTTACTCCTTTTATCCAATTTACTAATTTATCTGCTTCTTCAAATAATAACAAATTGATAAATATTGAATCTTACATAAATAATATACTTACTCAATATGATTATAATATATTTAATTAATTCTAATAAAAAGAATATTATAGAACAGATGATTTTTTAGAAAGATAGATGGATTATATACAGGAAGATATAAAAAGAAGTGGCCACCCAACGTGATATAAGTAAGACGCGTGTTGTCACGCTCCTTCTAAATTAAGCTGCAGTTTTTTTTATTTTAATTACATGTGATTGTTATATAACTGATTAAAATAAAAAAATCGCCTATTATATAACACAAAGTTGATCATATGATTATACGAAAAAACTTTTTTTACTAGTGCAAAAAAATTTACTACAAGGATGTGTTGTGGAAAGAACTTAATGAAATTCAAAAAGTAGCTATTATCACAGCTAAAAAATTAGGACACACAAATACTAGGATTTCTAAAGTCGTAGATTGCTCTCGTTCTTCTGTTCAATGTGTTTGGGAATCGTATGAGTTAAAAAGCTTTCCAAAGAAACATTTGGGTTATTCACAAATTCTTAATGAAACTGAACGCAAATATCTCAAAAGTTTGGTGGTTAGGAATAAAAAACCCTGTTGTCAAACCCTTTCTCAAATACGTTTAAATTTTATAAATGAAACAAACAAAACCATTTCCATATAAACCATTTGAAATGAATTAACCAAAGAAAGACTCCATTCCTGAATTCCTCGTTTCAGTCTTTAATTTTTGAAAGCAATAAAGAAAAACGTTATTTGTGAACCTGTACTTATGAAAATTAGACAATAGAGGATTTCAAACAAGTTGTCTGATTGGACAAGTCTACCTACACACAATTTAGAACTTCAGGTTTCGGATGTGTGTAATATGAACCTTCTGAAGAGTTTTATGAAGATTGTATTACACCATGGTCTAAAAGAGCTTTGGTCGCTTGTTCTGAGGGTGTTTCTCCTGAGTTGGCTTGGGTCCTTTGGTCCCCTTAGAAGGTCACATTACTGGAGTTACACATCGTGATATTTTAGCTAATTATATCATTCTCACAATCAAGTCTCATGCAAAAAAAAGTCAAAAAGATTGTTTTTTCAAGAAAATAACACGCCTGTGCATACCGCAAGAGTTGCACATTCATTCCTCTCATTCTCAAATGTTGAGGTGCTTCCCTAGCCAGCCTAAAGCCCCAATATTAACCCAATAGAAAATATATGGTCATATATCGAGGTTAAGATCCGTAAATAAGATTCTCAACCATCAAGTGTTAGACAGTTAGAACATTGGATTAAAGAGAAATGGGATGCGGTACTCATAGAATATTACCATAATTTGATCAAGCCAATACTGCGTCAGATTCAAGCTGTTTTTGCAGCAAATAGAGGTCTAACTAAATATTAACCTGTAATTTAATAATATAAAAAAAATAAAATAAAATTAATATGTTAGTTATGTCATAATAAATTTTTAAAAAACAGCTAATACTTTTTATATTCCTCTGTATATAGGAATAAGTTTCAATTACAAGTTATATTTTAAGTCATTCATCATCCTTTAATATTTTTAGCTAAATAAACATCTCAAATTTTTGCATTTTATATAAAAACTTATAAAATTGCGTAACTTTCATAATACTAAGATGCATATTCTTACTTATTTATAGGATTTTATTTACTTTACTAAAATATAATTAGAAATACTTTTATAACTTCAAAATTATTTTTTATTAAAAAACTAAAGTAAAAAATTTCTCTATGATTCTAGAGATATTTTTATTAAAAAATTATAATATAAAATGATGTTATGACTTTAGAGAAGTTTTTTTATTAAGAAACTATAATAAAAAAATATATCTGTAAAACTGTCTTTTTTTTAGAAAAACTAGTGAAAAATAGCATTGCAGCTTCAAAAATATTTTATATTAATAAAATAGTTTTAAAATTATGATGATAATAATAACTAATAAAACTGAAGTCATAATAGCAGTTATTATTAAATTTTCTTGGTAAAATTAAAGTTATAATAGCAGTTATTACTAAGTTTCTTAGTAAACTGTTATTTATTATTTTCTTAATAAAACTGAAATACAGAGTTATTTTGATAAGATTTTCTTAATAAAAAATTTATATATTACTAAATTTTACTTTGTAAAAGCTATTTTTAAAATTTTATTGCTTATTACTAATGATTTTTTTAATTAAACTTTTAGAAAACTTTATTTTAATATATTATTATATAAATTAAAAATTTTTTTATACAATTCACTCTTTTTACAACAAATTTTGTGTAATAAAGATCACACTTCACTATAGTAAGGAAATTTGTTAACTATAAATAGCAAATAAAGATAAGATTTTTACTATACTGATATAATCACATGATATTTATGCTAATTATTGATTTAACGCATTGATTAATAAAAGTATATATTACATTACTTAAATATCTTGCTTTATTAAGTAATGTCAATAACCAACTTACTATATATTATTTATAAAGGATATTCTGATTAAGTTGATATTTAATAAAACCATTTTCTTTCTGATTATAAAAACCAAACTCATTAAAATACGAAACTCTAAAATTGATATTTTTCATATTTATAATATTATTATTAACACCCTTTTTATTTATATTATTATTACTAATTAGATCACTATAAATATCATTTGACTTATTACTATCTTCATCTTTAATAAATAAATCTAAGTTTATTTGCTTTTTGGAAAAAATGATTTCTATAAACTGATTTTTTAATTTTTTTTATTACTTTTAACATGTTTTTATCAACAATATCTTAATTATCATTTTATTTCAAATAGTCAAAAATTTTATCAAATGCATTTAGAGCTTCAAAACTAGTTACTAAAATAATATTCTTATCATCTTCATTATCAGAAATAATATTATTTTCTTTGAGAATAGCAATAATTTGTTCTTCAGATAATGGTACACTAGCATTCTTATTTTCATGATCTAACCTAATGTATTCTTCAGCAGATGAGAGTATTGTATATACTCAAGTTTATTGATTAGATAATTCATTCTCATTTATCTCTTTATACTCATTTTCTATTTTATTATAAGAATTTGTATCATTTGGTAAAATTTCTGTTTCATTTTAGCAGTTGAATATAGTTTGAGAAAGAACTTTATTCTAGACTAAAGCTACATATTTAATAACTTTTTTAATATTAATTGGAGATTTGTTATAACCAGTTTCTTGTAGATAGTCAAAAACTTTAATATGATTTTGAAGAAATAATTTTTGATATTATGCCTACAAAATGCAAATATTGTAAGTTAAATTAAAAATTTTAATTATTTAAATTTTGATGGCTTAAAACTGTTTATAATATATTTATCATATAGTTGAAATGCTAGAAGATAAAATTTTAATTTTTATATTAGTTAATTCCACATCTTCATATAAAGTATAAACAGACATATTATCTATAAGAAAAAGAATTTTTTTTTCTTTTAATCTCATTGCTATATATAATTAAATGATTATGATTATTATATAAAAATCATATTTATAATATATAATATCAGCCCTATACAATGTATATATTACAATTATCAATTCAGAATAAATTGAAATTATGAATATAAAGTTATTTATCTTCATATTAAAAGCTTACAAGCTTTTTTGTTTTTTAAAATAAATATACTATTTACGTAAAGTATGTAAAGTGTAAAATGAATTATTAAAAACTAAGATTTTTTAAAAATTTTCAAGATATTATTACTAATATAAAAAATAGGTAAAACTCTACTTATTTGAACTGAAATATATTTTAGAATTACATAGTATAATAAGATTTGTTTCGACTTCTTTACTTGTAATATCAGATAATATATCAAAAAAGAAAGGTAAAAAACTAGAAAGATTATACTTAACTGTTGATAAAAAAGAATTATCTATATATTTATTTTAACTTTAAGTCTTAAATAATTTTTTTTTAATATTTTAATAAATTTAAAATTTCAATTCAATTTTATAGATATTAGAAAATTTAAGATTAATAGTTATGTATATTGCTTTTTTATTAAAATTGCAGATCTGATAAAATTGATATATATAATATTAACTCTTGAATATGTTATTACAGACAAATTTTTCATTAATTGTTTTAATGATAGTATTAGTAAAAAGTTCTTTAGCAGTTTTATTGATATTAATACCCTATAAATAATATGTAAAAGGAAAGTATATGAAAATAATACGTTTAAAAAACGTATAATAAATATAGAAAAACAGTATAATAAATTCGTAAATAATTTCGTATACTAGATACTGAAAATCATCTTTTTCCGTATGCAAAATAATACTGAATTTATATGTCTAATCAGTATAATATATATATAATTTTTGTTAAATTTTATACGTTAAATCAGCATAGCGGGCTTTCATTGTGATTGGCTAATTTTTGTAGATTATTTTTTATTATTACTAAAATTCTATTAGTTGATTAAATTGGCATGATCACGTGATATACAAACGATTAAATCAAAAAAAATATCTTATCACCAAATTACCAAAAGTAACAAAATTAAAATGATGTGAGAAGTATGATAATCAAAGAAAATAATAATTAAGTAATTTTATTAAAGAATTAAAAGTTAAAATTATCATATTTTGATGATTTAGTTCAAAAAAATATTTAAAAGACAAAAATAAACTTGATTTTTTATTTTTTATTATTGCATTTATAAAATATAAAAATAATATTTACAAAAATCATAACCGCCGTTTATATCCCAATCCATTAGCATTTTTGTAACCTTATATGTAATAGTAATTTCCTTAAATTATGCACTTATTAAAGCATTTACAGCTCTTTCAAATTGTAAATCTATATTATTATTTATAATAAAGTCTTCATCATTATTAGTATCACCAGTCTCAGTTTCTATAACATTCAACTCATTTATATACTCATCCGTGATCATTCCATTAAATGAACTCACGCTTTTCTGAAAAGCCTTACAATTATTTTCAATTCCACTCACAAGATAATTGATACAATATGATACTGATTACCTATTTTAAATAAAAGACATTCAAAATGATAAGCATGTCCACAAGTTAAAATACAACCTACTTCGTGAAGATTTATACAATCCTCCAAGTCACAGTATCTATCTTTTCAGGACGTATGTGATGTATTCCAAGCCATTGGCAACACCTTAACATCAACTTGAGCTTTGAGTGTCAGAAGTTCGTAAGTTTTGGAATTTGGATATGATGATTTACCGAGATTTTAGTAAATACCCGTAAATAAATTTAAAAGAAAGAGAGCAATATGTTTTTCAAGATATTCTAGCTGTTTTGCTGAATATCTGATGTTATGATTCTCAGAAAATACTTCAGTGAAAGAGTTACTATTACGCATCTGATCAATTATTCGCGCTTCTTGAATAATCTGTTCAGCTGTATTTGATTTACGTATTTGCCTTCGAAGTGAGCTGTGAAAGTTTTTCACGTAATAATCATTAAATACATGAAGTGAATCTGAAAAAACTTGAGAGATAGGATGATCAGTTTCAGCCCAATAAAAAATATCACTTAAAAATGCCAATGGTAACTTATAGTTTCTACGCTGATATTGGTAAAAAATAGCCCAAACACGAAACATGGCTTCTCTGTATGCTGGCCAATTTTCACTGCAAAATAAAATGGCATAAATATCTAAAACTAAACTAGCAGAATTATATTGTCTAGTAGATTAATAAAATATCTAGCTTCCAGATCTTTATATTGTTCAAATTTTTGTAATACTATCAAACGCACTTGAGTTCACCCTTGAAATGCTATTTCTAACAATAATTAATCTTATATGGTTTTGGTTTTTTTGCCAATACCTTCCTATGTCCAAATACCTCGTGAAAGAGCTTATCAAAAAATTGGTAATTAGCAAGAAATACGGTTTTACGACTATTCAAGGATACATGTAAAGATCCAATCATCAGAACGATATGTAAAATTTGTTCTGGTATTTCCGATGAATCTTCAACACTGACATGATGAGCTACGGCACGTCATATATGAAGCTATCCAGGATAGTTCATAGGTAACACCAATACTCGTGTTTCTATGTATGTTCTTACTCCAATATTATCTATTAAATGCTTAAGAGCATTTACATAATCCTTAGTTGAATGAAGGGATCCTTCTTTCAGATCAACAAGTTTCATATTCTCTATGCTTCAATCGGTCTGACGTTGTTCAATTCTGTCATCGTAGCTGTGAATTAAGAGACGTTCAACTCATTCATTGTGGGTCTCTGGTACAGATGACTTAATAAATGCCTGCTTTCGTCTTGTATAACTAAGCCATAAATAAGGGAAGAAATATGAATTAGCATTACGAATAATAATACTTGCATCAATACCACTTTCGTTATGGATACTCTTTTCCTGATTTGGATTATAAAATAGAATAAACACGATTTCTGGCAAGGCTTTTAGAAGTATTGTAACAAAATGGGTAACTTCATATGTAGTAGTCGTATCACTGCGACGATATTCATGAATATTATAAAAATCATTCACATTGAGAATAACCAAGTATTCAACCTATTAAAAGTTATATATTAGTTGATTATTTACAAACCAAGGACTTAAAATACTCGTATGTCTAGTATACTTACATTTTCTGATAAAAACCTTTCCACCGTCATCATATATATCCTTGCGTGCTAAGCTTTATGTCTTGTAATGGTCTCACGTCTTATTGTCAAGCCTGCATTAACTAAGGTTTCTATTGCTGATGAAGACATCCCAGTCGAATTTAGTAAAAGCCCGACTTCTGCTTTAACTCTATTAATAAATTTATTTTTAAGTTCCGCTAGAAAATAACAAAACGAAATCATTCTCGTCCTATTTTTTTGATTAATCATATGACTCTTAGTTTGTGGGTTAGTTCCGGCTACTAATTGGTCAAAAAAACCTTTCAACAGTGGTTCAGCTTTCTCAAGCATTGTCTTGAATTCTTCTGGGTCTAAAATAGGTTTTTTATGATATATATGCTGCCTTGTATACAAAACTCCTGCCATTAGTTTAATCTTCTTACCAAGAGGAATCATCTCTAAAAAAAAAATATCAAAACATCAACTATATAAAAAGCAATTTAAAATACAGTTACAAATAAAACTATTTATTTACCTAATTTCATTTCATCAAGCTCTGCACATACTTCGTGATATGCAGATTCCAGTTCCTGAAATTCAGATTCAGAGTAAAAAACATCACTTTGTAATACATATAACCTATCTTGAAATTCTCTTATATCCTCTTTTAAAATTCTTTCAGGTGGTAGCATATAATTGGATGAATTAACATGTTCTGAATCATCATCAGTTTTGTATAAATAATGATGACACATCATTGCCCCTTACGCTAGTTCAAAGAATCTGATTAATCGTTTTGGAGCCTTCTTGAATTTCTTTCCTTCCATACCATATTGAGCTGTAGATAGATAAAACTCATGCTTTGGATGCGAACATACATTAGCATTAGTTTTAGCTTTTTTTTTGCATTTACTATCAGTCTGTTATAATGTTTTTGGCATAAGGCTTTGCCAACTAAATTTAAATGTTGGCTTGAGCTTGGTATATTTATTTGCTCAGATACAATGAATGCACTATACTGTTCGTAATCACAAGTAACATCATCCTGACCCTCCAAATCACAATATCGAGCCTTTCTTTTTTCTTTTTTTTCATTAAAAAGAGGTGTATCTTTGTGGTGGCTAGACATTTGCTTGTATTCTTTTCTTTTCAAT
>CAMKVN010003011.1:0-11586 GCA_946474995.1 Funneliformis geosporum
GAATTTATAAAATAAATAAATAATGAACTTTAATTATTAATAAATATTTACTATTTCAATATAAAAAAATATAAAATAATATCATACCATTATTTCGATTTTTTAAATGTATTATTATAGTATCGATATTGAATAGATGTTGTATCAGTATCGTAAAGATATCGAATTGATATCAAATTTATAACAAATCGATATCATGTATATATCATTTCAATATCGTATCGACATCATAACTTTATTGTATCTATATGATATCAATACCATTTTGATATTAATATCATATCGATATCGTATCGAAATCATTTTAATACCATTTTGATATTATTATCGATATCGTATCGATATCGTATTTACATCGAAATGATATAGTAAAGATAAACTTAATGACCTCGATTCGATTATCGTCAAGTATGGTAAAATTATCATAATAATATAGATTTGATATCGAATCTATATCATAACAATTTTTTGAGTTTCTGTAAAGTTTTTCATGTATGCGAGCCCATTCAAGACGAATTTGACAATGTATTTCTGTTATTGCAGGTTTATGATGAGGAATACGAGCACTAAGTATACCTTTTTTAAGGATACGACGTATAGTAAATGCAGAAATGGGGTTTTTAAATGAGATGTCCAAATAGTTGAAAGTTTTTTGCACAAAGCCGACGATTTTCACCATTTTTTGAACAAAAGCTTTAAGCTCTTATTGAGATATTATATTAAGGAGTAGTAGGCGGCCAGTTTGTTTTTTTGGTGTGAAAGAACCAGTTTGACAATGGCATTTAAGTGTATTATAAACAGCTGTTTTACTACACCCCAAATTTTTAGCAATAGGGTGACCTGATTGTCCACATTTTTTACCATAAATAATAGCACCACGGGTTTTTAGGGTGAGTATCTTCATAATTTCATAAAGCTTTAACTAAAAGCGAAATAGCTAAAAATTTTATGTTCATGTTTATCATATAAATAAATAAAAAAATGTAATATTTATATCTCATGATCATATGATAATCTGCACAATTTTGGTAAAAAAAATTGTTCGCATAATTTTGGTTATTGACTATAATATACTGTATACTAGGAAACGAAAACTGTTGTGAGTCTGAAGCGAAGTATTTTTGTAGATTAGAGTTTTGAACTTGATTGAATATAACATAATAGATAGAATAGTGAATGTAATACAATAAATATGTAAAAAAAAATATATTAATAAAAGTATCGGTATCATATAATTAGAACATTAACAATAATTATATTATAGTTTAATAAAAATCTAATTAACTAAATTTGTAAATTACGTTTTCGTCAATAAAATTTATATCACTAATACAATTTTATTCTAAATATATCCTCTTCATTTTGCATAAGCAATTACAGTATATAAAAGCTAGGGTTTCACATTACAAAAGGCCATAGCAGATCTTGGTGACAAAGAATTTGTAGCAGATCTTTCTTTTGTGACAGTGTCTCGAGTACGCGCTCTTAAAGATCCTCTTTTCAAACCCTTCAACTTCAAGAGATTTCAGCGTATTAAAGAATGCAAAAGATTACATGAAAGGTTAGACAAAGAGAAACGTTTAGTTTCCATGATACCAAGAACTAAATATAACAGATCTAACAATAAAAAAAAATAGAAAGTAAAATTTTTCATTCCAAATAATTATTGTTATATTTTTATTATTATATTATATTAGCGTGAAAAACTGCAAATACGTTTTATTTCTACGAAATAGTGGAATCTAACAAATTGTTGCAAAAAAACATTAGTTATTTTTAGAAAATTTTTTTTTCACACTTATCATGTACTGTAACACTTTCATGTAACATCTTTATCTTATGTTTATCACAGATTTGTTTATTAGTGTAACACAAAATTTCAGTGACGTGATGCGTGCGGACAAATGGACTTCGCTATGTGACATAGTTATACTTAACATTCACAAACATATATAGTCGTTCGCTTCACTCCGGACAATAAAACACATAAAAAAATTTGTTACAGTCAGTTTATATAATGTTTCATTCCTGTTAGAGAATTACTAACCATTGCATTTTATTTTCTTTCGTTCTTTTATTATCAGATTATCTAACCAACCATCTTATCAATAAATCAATAAAAGAACCATTAATATATTATAGACAATATTTATATTAATTATTATAGCATATTATACTATTAAAAAGATTCCTTTAGTTCCAAACTGGTAAAAAGCTTTCATGGGAAGTCAGATTCTTAATAGCTAATAATACATATGTTAGAACTACACTACTTACTGGTTTGTTATGGCAGTATTTGCATTTGGAATTTTTGAGTTTTCGTGTTTGCATATGGAGATTTTACAGTATATTTATAAGAAACTGCAAAAAATTTTTGCATAAATTTTAAATCTGGATTTATTATACTAAAAAAAAAATCATATTCAGCAAGTTATCTTTTTTTGTAGTATCCTCCCTTTAACTGTGCCATATGTGAACTTCCATCCAGAGATTCTTCCCAAAGAATCTTATAATGGTAGAAAACTTTGTAAGTGATAATTGAGATTTGCAACAATTGTATTTTATAAATGTTTCTGTTGCTTTTTGAACATTGCCTTCCTATTTGTTTTGATGATCATCATTTTGAATGTGTGATTTACACATAGATTGAAATCTGGAATCTGAATGTTGAAAATGCAATATGTACTATTAAAACCCTGCAGGGTTCAAACCTTATCGGAAAGTAGTTTATCAACTATTTATTGATATATTCTATATGGGAGCCGTTCCAAATAACGAAAATCAATATCCAAACCCCGAGATCATCATAATCCCGAAGAGTCAGATTCCCGAGATCATAATCCCAAATGAATATAATCCCGAATATCATAATTTTAAATTATAATATAATTATGATATAGCTTATTACAATATATTATTTGTATCGCACGACATTATTAAATTTTTTTAAACTTTCTTTCGATAGGATAATGTTGTTACGAATACGATGCTTTCATATTTTTTATTGTTCAAAGCGATGGTTGGCAAATAGAAAATTTTTTTGCAAAATTATATAGCAACAATTTAATGAAATCAAATAAACTTCGTTAAACCTATGAAAAGCCTCTTAAAAATACACGAGATATTTCTTAAATTATCTACAATATATTCAATGGGTCTCAGTAATAAGAAATCAACTTCGCTCGATGGGTGCGTTTAATAATGTGATTATCATATCTTTATGCCCTTTGTATCTACTTTCTAATATTAAAATTTAACCTAAATATACAAAATCATATAATAAGATTTTATATAAAAAATTTTCGTGCGTGCTTATTCTTACTTAATTCAAATATTTAAGTCGTGAATTTATTAAAATTTTCAATATGGTCACTTTATCATGCGATAATTCTTTAGAAGGTCAGATTGCACCATTAATGTCGACAACTACATTTCAACCTGACGCTCACAGCAAAGTATCTATTCGGAAAAAGGAATATTGATTTTAAATATTTCATCAATTTTAAAACTAATTATTATGTAATTATCCATTTTATTTAATTATAAATTTATTGAAATAAAGAATTTGTAAACTAAATCTGAATAAGTCGACACTATACATAAATCAAAAATTTTATCTTGAAAATAACTATAGTCATATTCTTCCTTTATATGAATCTAAACTTGTACGAGTTTATATTCTGATGCAAATATGAAACAAATGATGAAGCTGACGACGATAGCTTTCACAAACCATTTCAATTATTGCAACAAATCGATATTTTTTTTTATCAAAAATAATGCTTCGATTAAAAATAACCGAATGATTAGGGATTGTTATCAAAAAATATTTTGAAGGTTCAGGTGATCACCTGATTTTATTATAGCAGTAATATTTACATATCCCATCGTATTATGTGTGAAATTTTATACTCTAATTTGATGAATATACTTATTTGTAATAAATCATTCTAAATCTTAAGTATTCTATCGATTCTATAGATCCAATTATTAATAAAAACTCCAAAAATTAAGTTATTTAAATTGGCAAATCTAAGATATCACAATCAATAAAACTATAACTATCATCATTCTCTTTTCATTTTCTTCACTTTCTTTATAACTAAATTATCTTTTAGGATAGATCATATCACAAACGTGCATTTATCCCAAATGATCACTTCGGAAATTATCTCACTCAAATGCTTTCTTTGGATAATACCACAAATGCTCACTTGGGATATCCCAAATGACCACTTCATATAGTATCCCAACTGTTCATTTCGGATATCCCAAATGATAAAACCTCAAATAATTCACCAAAATAATATCTTCGAATAGTCTCGAATAACCACTCGGTTATCCAAAATTATCACTTCGGATGTTCCCCAAAATGCGAATTCCGATATCCGAATGATCATTTCGGACATTAACGCATTTAGGCTAGCTCTAGTGGCCCGATTAATAATCTAACCGATTAAAGATTTTTATACCGGTTCCAATATGTATTAATAATACGGATGTTTATCTTTCATTAAATGCGTAATTTTATCAAAAGTTTTTCGTGAATCCTTGTCATATTGACCAAATGCATGACATTGTTTTATATATCATTGCCAAGTATTTAAATATGCAACAATTTCTCATGATTACTGAAACAGTAAAGTTATTAATCACTCTTCAAAATTCAAGATGTTCCAACCCTTTTCGCCACAATATTATCAAGTTTTAGAATTCATTGCAAATAAATTAAATGATGGTAATAAACCCTTAGAAGAATACAAGATTTCAAAGTTTGAAGAGTCTGTACCAATTCCTAATAACCTAGTCGTAGATGAGGTGAAATTGGATGAAAGATATAGGATTAAAAGTAAGGAATATTTGGAGGTCGGATTGAGAAAGTACGAGGACGTTGTGGATGAGAAGTGGAAAGAATTTGATGATGGAGGGTTATGCGGAGAGTGGATTAAATTTAAGGATGAAAAGAAAGAAGACGGAAAAATTAAAGTTAAAGGAAGGGTAGCGCTTTATTTTTTTGGAGGCGGATATTTTACGGGATCCAGTAAATCATCTCGTAAACATACGTTATTAATTGCTGAAAAGGCTGAATGTCAAGTTTTTTGTAAGTATTGCTAAATCATTTTTATTTCCTTGATCGCACTTCATTATTTAATAAATATATATATTTAAATTTGGTAATTAGCAATTGATTATCGTCTAGCTCCAGAACATCAATTTCCTGCGCCACATTGCGACGCTTTAGCAGCATACTTTTATCTTACTAACCCTGGCCCAGAAGCTGGATTTGGACCAATTGATCCAAAAAGGATTGTTTTTGTTGGAACTAGTGCGGGTGGTGGATTGGCCGTTGGTACCGCGCTGTTTCTTCGTGATTCTGGTTTGCCATTACCATCTGGAATTGTTTTATTTGTATAATTCAATATTATTTATTTATTTATTTTTTTTCTTTTTATTCAATCCTATTTAACAATTTTTATTTCATTTAATGTTGAATTCCCAAAGTCGCCACCGGTGGATTTGACAAATAGCATGCCATCATATCGGGAACCGGGAATGGATAAATCAGATATGATACCTGGCAGGTTATGCTTTCCTCCTCTTGGTTCACCAGGCCCCTTGTCAATTGAATATCTAAAACGCGTAAAAGTTCTATCAGAAAAGATTAAGCAAAAAAAGCCAAAGGTGGTTGTACATCATTCTTTTACCAAAATTCCAAGGTTTAGGCTTTGTTGCGCAAATGAGGCTTTGGCCATTCCTTATTTCAGTCCAATGTTGGCTGAAAGTTTAGGAAATTTACCACCCATTTTGTGTGTAAGTTATTGAATCATGAGCAAATTTTCTCCCACTACTCTCATCCATATAAGTTCATGAAATTTCAAACATAAAAAGTATTACTGCTAACATGATTATATTATAGCAAGCAGGTGGCGGAGAAAGGTTACGAGATTCAATAATTCTATTTAGTTATAAAGCTTCCGATCCAAGCAAGTATCTAGTACCCAAATACGCTATGGAGAATTTTTCTGAATCTCCATTCAAGAAACCCACAAAAGTCACACTCGAAGTCTATGATGAAGCTTGCCACTGCTTTTTCGTAAGTTGTTGTTATCTCTAATTAGATTATATTTCTATAATTCTATGAATACATAAACTTAGTTAATTCCGACTGAAAAAATTAGCCAGTTTGCGCTAAATAGATCTTATGATTTTATTAAGCTTCATGCAGCTGTCGATGAAAGAATTCCTAATGAGTTAGAAAGTAACGCTGAAAACGGGAAAACCCTTAATGCAGTTTCTATTAGCCCTAACTGCGAAGTTAGGGAGTTGGATGCGAAATATATGAAATGCCTAAATTTTGAGGATATTGGAGTTGTGCCGGACGTGAATGAACCTGATTATGTTGATAACGTTTAGCTTTTATTATAACGAATTATTTGTAAAAAATTAATAAGAATTTAAAAGAATGTATAAACCGACGTTTTATTTTGTAATTAAAGCAAAAAATTTTAAGTTTGTACGACGAATCTATTTATTTTTTAAAAGCAAGCAAAGCAAGCAGACCTGATAAAATACTTTTTTATTCATCATTTTATTTATAACAAATTCTTGCTGTATTGGATGATCCACTAACTTTTGCAAATGGTTTGTACACGGAAACTCGAAATCCTGAAAAATATCAAGCTGAATATCAAACCAAATTCTTGTACCCAATTTCCCAATAAATTCGAAATTTCGAATATTATAAATCAATGAAAATGAAAACCTAAGTTATCCTGAAATCGCTAGACTCCGATAGTTCAATTTTCCGATACCTAAAAACTGGTACCTATTCGCGGAAATTAATAATATCATTAATTTCCTATCTAAAACACACTCTTAAACTGACCATTAATTTGTGACGGATAAGAATTGTTTGATTATTCTGGACATTGGTAATTTCGGGAAACAGTAGTTTCTTTGAATATCGTGCTGAACATATTCGATCACGTGAATTTGAAAATCGAATTTGACGATCATTGCGAAAAATGAGGACTTTTCTTTATAACGAAATTTTGCAAGCATATAATTGAAAATTTTTATTTAATTTAAATTATAAAGGTTATATAATACATATTCTTAATAAAGTTATTATTTCGTAAAAAAAAAAAAAAACATTTTGAGAACTTTAATTTTACTTAATGAATCAAAAACCTTATTTTTAAAATGGTTAGACCTGTTGGTATATATTACAAAATCTCAAGGTTACATCTCCATATATACTGTACTTTGAGGAAAAAAATATCGGTATACCAAATATCAGTCAGTATATTACGAAATTTTATGTACCGATATTATTATATTATGTTATTGATATAAAAAATTTTTAAAATAAGCCAATCAGATTTCAATAATAAATATCTTAAGAAAAATGTTAATTTTAAAGTAATATTATATCAAAATATTAATTTTAAAATATAAATAACTATATGTTTCACAATTTTATTCTCTTTCTATCAAATATTTAAATATAGAAATTGAATAAATTCAAGTAAGTTTTATTAGAAATAAAAGAGTCTTTGAATTTCATGAAAATTACACAAAAAAATATAATTTAAAAAATAAATACTTTGATTTATCACTTCCATCCCTAACCAGCATTTCTACAAAATCTGCTTTATTATATAGATTTTCTGTTTATTTTGCAAGCTCATTCTTTTTTATTTATTTTTTTTTTAAAACATTTCAAATATATAATAACATACAAATATCTCATATGATCATGATCATAATTGTAATTATAACATAATTGCATATAATAATTTTATTTAATATACTTTCTTTTTATATTCTAATAAAGTTATTTATATAATTATTTTATAATTTATTATAATTACAAAATTAAATTTTAAATTATAAACATTTTTTGCAATTACATTAATCAATAAATTATTTTAATTTTTTTTATTTGTTCAATTACTTTAAAGAAATATTTGAATACTTTAATCAAAAAAAATTAATTTTAATTATATAAGTAAAGTTGTTCAGCAGGTTTAAAAATATATGTATATAAATATTTATTATTATTGTATTAATAGTTGTAAAATTATAAATATTTTTTTGTAATTATATTAGCAATTACTTGACTTGTAAATTTAATACAATTTATAATTTTAACTTCTGCAGTTAATTAATAATATGAATTTAAAAAAAATATTATTATATTAGTAATTTTTTAATTTTTTTTTGAAAATTTATTAAAATAATAAAATGTATAAAATGTATCAATATATTAATTTTGTTTTATATTTTTTTAAATAATATTTAGTTTTATGTTCATTATATTATTTTTATAATAAAACTGAGATCAGATCATATCAGATTAATTAATTTAGATGTATATTTATTCAGATTAATTTTATATTTGATCTAATTTAACCTTATCAAATCAGATTAAGTCATTTATCTGATCTAATTTGACCTATTTAAAGTTCTAATTGTGATAAGAATTGCAATATAATTGCAATATTTTTTGATAATTATAGCATCTTCTTTATACAAATTTTAACTCATTTTTTAACAAATAAATAAGATTTATATAAAATTATAAAAAAAAGAAAAAAACTATAAAATATTTTTTTTTATATGTTATATGATTATTTTAAAATACAATAAATAGTGAATAAGTATTTATTATTTTTAATCAATCAAAATAATTGTATAGTACTTTTTTTATAACAAAAAAATATTATTATTGCTTATAAAATAGATTAATAAATATGAGTTATAATAACCTATTTTCATTCACTTTATATATGATACATAATTTTTATTCAGTTGCATAATTATATTCTATAGATTTTTTTATTATATAATAATATCTATTTTAAAATAATGATCATAGGATAAGTTATTTAAGCTATAACTTTATAAAGAAATGCTTAAAGAAAATTTAATAATAATATTATTATTAACTATAAATAATATTTTTTGATATTTTCTATAAGAAGATAACATTAAAGAATTAGAATAGTAAGAAGAAGTCATTACAGATGGATATGAATAAGTTTTAACATGATATTTTAATTTAGAACTTTTTGAACTTTAAATATTTTGCATTGTAAAAACTTTTTTTTTTTAAATTAAAGCTTCTTAAACTGTAAAGACTTAAATTTTTTTAGTTATAAAGATTACAGTTTTTTGTAATTTATAAATATATAAAAATTTAAAATAAATATGAAGATTAAAATATTAAATAAAACTTAAATATTTTAAATTATTATTTTATTCTTTGTATCTTCTTTTGAAGAATTTGCTAAAAATTCTTTATAATTATATTTATCTAAATTAAATTTATTTTTAGAAAAGAAAAGGAATCAATATTTATTTAAAATAAAGATGGTACAGCAATTGATTCCAAATTTACAAAATGTTGCAACATTAGCTAAAATTAGTTGCAACATATATAGGTTAAAACCAATTGCAATGTAAGTTGCAACATTAAAAGTTGCAACATATTAATTACAGTTTCCATCTTTAATTTAAAATATATTGATCATCATTAATTTTGCAATAATTTATTAAACTTTTATAGGACTTATGATTAGAAATTGATTGTAAATAAGAATTAAAAAGCCTATTATTTTTTAGCATTTGAATTGTAACACAATAATAAGAATAGTTATTAATTAATCATTTATTATTAAGATTAATATCAGTGTTTATTGTAATATTATTTATTATTTTTCTAATTTTTATATAACTCATAGGTTTATTTTAAACTAATTTTCTTCTATAAATATTAATAAAATAAATAAATCTTTATTAGAAAATAACAAATATATATATATTATATATTAAATATACATATAATTTACGATAAAAAGAATGGGAAGACATTTTTTAAAGATATATAAATTTTTATTATTGATTTTATTTATTTTTTTTATTTAAAAGAATAATATTAACACAAAATTTTCTATTATATAACTAACATTTGTATAATCTCCTTCTACATTGATACATACCTGAATTCAGTTTGACATATTTTCAATCAATGTACTGAAGTAATATAAAAATATTTAAGATCATTCTATTCCTGCTGGATTATAATAAGAAAAATCTCCTGTAAAATTTTTATTTTATTTCACTATATTCTTAACCTTTCTCTTTACTTTTCTCTTTAAATAACCCAAATATTCTTAATAAAATTTAAGGCTAAACTCTATAAAAATTAAAAAAGAATCCTTCTTGAAAGACATTCTTTCAAATCACACTAAACATCTTTTGACCTGTATTTAAAATTATTATTTTATAAAAAGGCCAGTTACAACTGTATAACATATAACATATTGTATTGTCATATAAATAATCATCTAAAATTTTTTGATACAGATGATAATCTAAATTTTCAGTGAACAAATGAATTCTAACTTTTTCTTTTGCATTAATCACTTCCCAAACATAAATCTTAAATGGATATTTTACTTACTATAGAAGCAATTGGTTGTATATTTTGAGACCATACTTTAATAGTATTGCTAAACATCTAAAGCATCATTTTATCCAAAAAAATAACTTTCTTTCAATTATAATATAAATGTTCACATGTCTAAAACAAACAAACGTTCTTTGTTCTTTAAGTCAAGAAAGGCAATTTTCTTAAAAAAATAGAGACATAACCAAGATTTTTAAGTTATGTTATAATATATACTTACTAACTTTAAGTTTAAAATCAGATTCTTTTAATTTAGCTTTAAATTTATTTGTCGTCATGAAATAGTTATATTTTAAAATTTTTCTAAATGGCAGCATTTTTTGGAAGATAATTTCTTGGATGCTCAGATGAGTGATTTATAGAAATATCATTAGTTTTACATAACATACTTATGTACCATTTATAGAAGTATAAAGAAATATTCAAACATTCAGAAATTTCTTTATATTATAAATATTTTTATTGCTAAAGTGAATTAACAGAGTTTTGCTAAATTTCAAAATGACTTAGTATTGTTTTAATAGGTAAAAGTTAGAAGTAAACAATAATAATAATCATTGTTTATGATTTGCCTTTTAAATAATCGTGATTGAACATATATGCAATATTTTTATCACCATTCTTTTCATTAAGAACTATATCTTTTTGACTTTTACAAGTCTTATAAATTAGAAAATCTCATATTAAATTAGAAACGATAAAAATAAAAGAATATTTTTTAAAATATATATTGATTACTAATAATATCAAAAGATATAGAAATATAACGTGAATTTAATTTTTCATATTTATTTTTGTAAAAAGCTTTATCTTAATTATTTTTATCTTTATGTAAAATAAGATTTAAATCTTTATCTAAAAAATGTTCAAGATCTTTTTTACAAATTTTATATGTATCTTTATCATATAAACCATATAATAAACATAATCAAAAAAAATACATGATATATAAGTGATTTATTTGAATTAATATTCATATATGAATGGAGAAGTATTTATTAATCAACTAATATCAGCTTTTTTAGAATCACCTAATTTCTTACTTTATAAAATTTTCATTTTTTCATTAAATATATAAAAAGTACTAGGAAATTTATAATAATCCTAAATTT
>CAMKVN010003012.1:0-11585 GCA_946474995.1 Funneliformis geosporum
ATTATGGTTAGTTAAAACTGAATTATATTTGCTTTTTATATACAATAATATATAAATTACTTATCAAAGATAATTTAAAATATGATTCTTGACCAACTCGATAAACTAAAAAGATAATTGAAGTGAGGATTTGAAAAAGAATTAGTGGTAAATCCAGATGGCCAAGTTATTCATGATCCTTGTATTTCTCATTGTTTACCATATGCATTTGGAGAATATAATAATAAGCATAAAATACAATGTGAGAAATGTAATCAACTTTTTGAATTTTTTGATTTCATGATTAAAAATATTTCTGAAAATTATCAATCTCAACTTACCGAAGCAAAAGAATACCTGTTGTACTATCTTTTACATCAAGCACGCAACGTATTTTTAAATTCCCAGTTTAATGCCATATTAGCTGAGTTGAATTCAAGTGGTGCAATCATTATTGCTGATTATAAAATGCGAATATTACCACAATCAGCATGTGAAACAAAGCAAGATTTTTTTGGAAAGTGAGGATAGACCTTACACACTATTTTAATTTTTATGCGAGAAACAAATTCAAATACATTAGATATTGAAGCTTATGATCATTGGTCATTAGATACCAAACAAGATGCTTGGTTCACAGCATCAGCATTTGAAGCAGTATTTGAAACAATAAATAAAAAACCCAAATGGATCAAAGTAATATCAGATAATAGTCCACATTACCATAAATCTGAGCTCATGGCAATTGTGAGTTATTGGCATAGTTGGTATAATATTGAAGTTCAGAGTTAGTTATTTCTTGAACCTGGGAAGGCAAAAACAATGGTAGATTCACATCACACATCAGTAAGTACTAATCCAATTTTATTTTATTAAAATCAATTGCTTATAATAATTTCTGATTATACTATACCATTATATTAAGATAACACATGCAATCAAATAATATTTATGAATTGGATGTGATTTATCAAGTGGTAATGATATTGCCTAAGTAGCAAAAGAATTATCTAGAACTACATTGGCTAATCTTGAACCTAATTGTAATGATGATTCTGAAAGTCATGGAAAGAGTCAAAGAAAAAAATCAAAAATTAAAACAATCAAAGAAATTTCAAAATTATTTTATTGGAAATGGCCTTGTTAAGGTCAATATAATGGATATATACGTGTTCGATCATTACATCATTTTGGAGCATGAAATAATTTTTTGTCATCACATATAACCAAACTTTGGAATATATCTTTTCGTTAACCTCAACCGTTAATATCTCAATATACTATTCCAGAAACCCAATAGACTATATCGATTGCAGTAGAATCAGGCAAGCTGATTATTTTATTACATTGGCATATATATATCTAAATTGATAGGATTATTGTCAAATAATCTAGATCTAATAGAAAATAATAAAAATGCTAGTAATGTATAACTCAAACCTTTATTTATTACTTATTATAGAATAAATTTATGCGCATTTGAAAATTTTAGATGAAATCCCCTTGAATGAACAACCTAATAATCTAAATTCTTTCAATAGTGAAAAACAAATAAATATTGGTAAGTCAAATTATGAACAAAAATTATACAATAAAGATATATTTATATACTTTACATTATTCTTTCCATTTAAATAATAGATCAAAGTTTCTATTAGCAAAAGGGTGAGTGTTAAAAGGCAACCAGAAATTGGGCGGAAGAGGTGGAAAAAGAATTAAAAAAGAGGTAAAAGCCCTATTAAAGCTTTTTTTTCTGAATAGGAATCATAAGTCAGTAGATAGGATGAATGCTCAAAATATGCGTGATAAGCTATTAAAATACGTTAAAGCTGGTGAACTTGAAGAAGAGGACATTCCAAAAGTTAATACCATACAAAATTGAATAAATACATATGCTCGTGTTTTTAAAGAAAAAGCTACAGAGCGTGATTTGGCAAACAAGATTGAAAAAGTCTTGAGTTTATCAGAATAGAAGTTGTTATAACTTAGTTTACTTATAAAATAAAGTAAAAGTTTGTAAAATGTAAAAAAAATTTACTTTCTGAAATCTTATTGTACTTAATAATATATAGTAAATGCCATATACTTCTAAGGTAAAGTTCGCCCAAAAAAATTTTACGCTTAGTGACTTTGAAAAATAAAAGTATGACATATACTTTATTATTTTTTACTATTTTAGTAAAAAATATGTTAAAATTTTTGTTACACCAGAAATTGACAAAATCAGTGCATCAAGACAAATTAGTAAATGATCTGTGTCAAATTTATATGTAATTTTCTCTAGTTGACTCGCAGATTGTCAATTAATGATGAATAGTTTAAGTTTAATAACATTGTGAAATAATATGTAATATTGATATATAAAGATTTTTAATTAATAATAAAATAGAACATAAAAATTATTTATTTGTACATGCAATTATCAATATATATAATATCATTATATATAGGATTGACTATATTAAAATTGAAATTTTTAAAATTTTTATTAATAGATGCAATTTCATTATTATATATATATATTTTTATCATCTGTTAAGTTTTTTCACCTTTAGAACTTGAATTTTTAATAAAAAAAGTATTTGCTAACTCTACTAATGCTATTAAATTGGGTTTATTTGCATTATTATTATTAAAATAAATATCAGATTCAAATATTATTTATTTATATATAATAAAGAAAATTTGAAAGTTTTATTAATACTAAATTTTCAAATCTAATTTAAAAGTTAGAGTATTGAATATATCAAATCAAGCAAGTTAAACCTTTTTTAAACTTTAATTCAATTTGACTTGAATTATATTTTATTATAAAAATAAATTTATTTAATTAAAAACTTATAAAAAAACTTATTTCTATTATATTTTCTTATTTTCTTACTAAAAATACTTTAATTTTTTTTTATTAATAAATTTTCTCATTTATTATACTAGTTAAAATAATCCAAAATTAAAATTCAGATAAATGATTTTAGACTAATTAACATTAATTCTGATTGATAAAATTAGAATCAATCAGAAATAGTATAAAATTAACCAAAAAAATATAAATCAATCTAAAACCAATTATAAAATTAGCCTAATCAGCTTAAAATTAGCTTAAGCTAAATTTGTTATCCTATTTTACTAAAAATTAGTTTTAGTTAAACAGAATTAATTTTAGTAGTTTCAGTTATTAATTAAACTAGTTTTGGTAAGTCTAAACTACAAAATTTTAGTTTTATATAGTAATACTAATCAACACTAATAACATTTATTTAAAATTAATTAATTTTATAATTTTATTAATATATAATTATTTAAATTTAAATTTATTAATAAGAAACTCTTTGTAATAATATTTTATTTAATAAAAAATAGGTTAGATTTTTTTAAAAAACTAAGAAAATTTAAATTAAATAATTAAATAATTCATCCTATAAATTATATCCTAAAGTAAATAAAGAAATAAATTAAATATTCTTCTTAAAATCACTTTTGAATGACTAATAATATTATATTGCTAAAAAAAATAAAAAAAGAATGAAAAATGGGAAATTTCAATCCAAAAAGCATTAACAATTTATTTATATTATTTTTAAAATGATAATTTTTTTAAAAAAAAGTAAAGAAAGGAAAATAATAAAAAATTTATCAAAAAAAACATTATAAATTTACTTAACTTAAAAAATCATAAATTTCATTTAAAAAGTTATTTTACTTATTCTAATTGTAAATTTTCCAAAAAAAAAAAAAAAATAAATAAAAAGAAAATAATAACAAATTTTTTAAAATGCAAATATTTCTAAAAAATAATATTAAAAAAAAATATTTTTTGATAAATCTAAAGGTTTATTAGTTTTATATTGTAAACTGAAATAAATATTGCAGGTAAATTAAATAATTTATATATTATTCCAATTGATAGATTTATTATTCTATTAAATAATTTTTATTATTCTTATTAAATAATTATCTTTTTAAAGAAATAATAATATATTATTCTTTTGAGATGCTATAAATCGTTATTATTAAATAATGATTATCATTTCTTTAAGATGATTTTTTTAAATCTTCTTATTAAATGATAATGTATTATATATTTGATATTATTTTTTTAATGTTAAATCTTATAAATTTTCATTTTGTTCTTTATTAGATTTAAAACTAGATTTACTTTTATAGATAAATCAATTTCTTCTTCAATAAGATTAATATATTAATTTTACTATAATAAATAATTGCTTTTAGAATTGAAATAATTTTTTGTATATTTGTATACTTATAATTTTTATATTTCTAATATTCTAATTGAATGAATAATGTTATAATTTGTTTTTTTAAAAAAAAATAGCATAATTTTTTAATTATCTTGATAGATATTATTAAATTTAGATGGAATTCTATCAATAATCCTGTTTTCTTTTTTCCTTTAAAATAAAAAGTGATAAATATATATTACAATTATTCACTTGATATTTTCTATAGCAAACTCCAATACTATAGATATTTGATTTTTTATTAAATTTGTAATTTTTGTTTATATCATCTAATATTTTTGGATCTATATAAGATAATATATCAAACATTTTCGATGCATTTACTGATTCTTCAGTAATATTTTTTAATTAAAATCATAATTTATTGTCTTTTTATGATATTTTTTTTTTAAAATTTTCTAATTGAATAATAAAATATTATTTTTTTAATAATATTTTTTTAATCATTTAATAAGGATAATAATCTGCTATTTTAAAAGAATTTTTTTTAAATTGTTCTTATAAATGATGATGTATCATCTGATTTTTAATCATTTAATTAGAATGATATTTTATCATTTTTTCGAGATTCTAAAAGAAAAGTTGTAAACTATAATTTAGTAATATTTTCTAATAATTCAATTAAGAAAAATCCTAACCGGCTAATAATTGTATCAACTCAATTTTTGAGCGGGACATTTTGTGTCACCAGTCATAGAATTACAGAGACCTCTCTAAATATCCTCCCTAAATGCATGCATTATATATATTTTTTTTATAAATGCACACTTTACACAACCCAAGTATATAAAGATCATACAAAATTTCTCTCTTTAAATGCACATCCTCTTTAAATGCACAATTTTTCAAATTTTCACTATGATGCATTTAGAGAGGTCTCGTCCTTCGTTACACTCCGGACTAATTACGGGTCGATCATTTTGCAAATCATAAAAAATTGTTGACAAATATTATCGGAAATTCTCGGAAATTATATTCGCTTTTTTTTTCCTTTCTAAGCCTAGTAGTAAAAAGAATAAAATAATAAACCTTCTTCATATACATAAAAAAAAAAATCTAGGTTACCAATCTATATATAGAATTGATTTTCTTCGGAGAAATCCGGAAAAAAATTTCCTCATTGTTCGAATCTCGGTCTAGTCCGAAAATCTTTAAACGTGAATAACAAATCGTCATTGTCGGAAACTCTCGAAAATTGTCAAAGTTGAAAATTTCGACTTTCACCAAAAGTTCTTTTTACCATGCCATGTAATTTGTATTATTTACAAGTTTATTATTTTGCATTGATTGCTGGCCTACTGATTTTAAAGTAAAAAAAAAAATAAAAAAAAAATTTGACAAAATTAGTTATTACGAAAAAGACGATTTTTTTGAATTTAACGGATAAAATATTGTCCTTTAGTTAATTTTATTATTATAATAAAACTTACGTTTAGACGACCTTCTTAGAATTCTAGAAATATCTATCTTTCTGTTTAAATAACTTTATTTCCATATATAGAAATGAATTGTTGAACAACACAATAAAAAAAATTATGTTTCTAAGTTAACGTTATTCCTTAACGTTAAGTAAACAATTACACAGAAAAACCTTTTATTATAAATTTAGGCTAAACTTGGATCTTTTGTCCTGTTCACATAGGAAATAATTTTCTACTATCTATTCAAAGTGGAACTTACGAAAAATAAGACTTTCGACCTAATGCTAAAACTAAAATCTAACCACCCTTTGCCGATTTTGTTCATTTCCTTTTGCGATAATGATGACGAATGCAATTATTGTCGACGTGGATTTTCTAGGTCGCTTAATGATAATTACAAATATTGCAAAATTTGCCTTTCTTTATATGTTATGAAATTAAACGATAATAATAATATACACTTGGATGTGCGCATCGGTACAAACAACACTCGGTGTAGAGAACATAAACCAAGAAATTTAGATTTTTTTTCACACAATATTCAAGAATGGTGTCTAAATTGCTCGGAAATTTTATATTTTAGACAAATTCTTCATAGTGATAACAAAATTCGACATGATAATTTATCGTTATATCAAAATTGTGATTCAATTTCCAAGGGATGGATAAAATCAACAGTCATTAAAAAATCTATTCCAATACTTTATTTGCCGTGGTGGTATGCCAATAGCTCTTGCATAGTTTGTGGAAGAGTATTAAATGTTGCAACAGATTGTCAAAAGTGGTGTTCATATCGTTTTGTATTATATGTAGGATGTAGATATTGCTTAACAACAAATATTATTTTCGGCATTACCGATAAATCTCAATGTAGGAAATGCAAGAGAGAAGTATCTATTACTGTCGATGTCACAAATTTTATCAGTGGAAATAATAATATAGATGAATTTCTCTATTACACAAAATTTAACCACAGTAATCAAATTGATGATCATATCAAATATAAGATTTTAGGGTATGATTTTGGTAATTATAGAAATTCTCAGCCAATGGAATGGATTCCATATTCTCAATTCACAAATTTAAAAAAAATAGCGGAAGGAGGATTTGGCGTTGTTTACCGAGCAATTAAAAATCAGAATGAAATTGTTGCGTTAAAAAGAATCAAAGATTCTCAAAATATTTACAGGGGTTTTTTAAACGAGGTAATAATTTAATATCATTCTTTAAATACATTACAGTTAATATTAATTAATTATAATTTTAGTTAAAATTGATATATCTTTGTAACGATACATCTCGTAGCGTTATTCGATGCTACGGAATAACGCAAGATCCAAAGACTAAAGATTTTATGTTAATAATGAAGTATGCAAATGGAGGAGATTTGCATCATCATTTAAAAAAAAATTTTAAAGTTATTACATGGAAATATAAACGACTTATTTTACAAGATATTTCACGAGGGTATGTATATATATTTATTTTTTTAGATATACTTCAAAAGTCACGGGACATTATTTAATACATATTTTTTTTTTTTAAATTTAGACTTCGAGAGATTCATGAAAAAAATGTTATACATCGAGATCTTCATAGTGGAAATATATTATTAAAAACTCGTCGAAATGATAGAAAATGGTATATTGGAGATCTAGGATTGTCACAACCTGTAGACAATACTCCATTAAATAATGAAATATATGGCGTCATACCTTACATTGCACCTGAAATATATAAGGGCGTTAAGTTTTCAAAAGAATCTGATATTTATAGTTTGGGTATGATTATGTGGGAATTAACATCATGTCGTAAACCTTTTGATAATCTCGAACATGATCATAAACTAATTTATAAAATTATTGATGGAAAGCGGCCTGAAATTACTCATGATACTCCTGAATGTTATGCTAATTTAATGAAAAGATGTTGGAATCCTGATCCTTCAAAAAGACCTTTAATAACAGAAATTTGTAAAAGTATTGATTTTTGGTTATTATTTTGGAATCATCAAACATTTAACGATTCTGAAGAAAAAAGATTGAAATTGATTCAATCAACGAAATTTTATTCTGAATTTATTAAAGAACCTCATCCAAAAGCAGTGTATATGAGGAGAACATTAAGCATTATGACCAAGGAGTCTAATAAATCCTCATCTAGCAGTTCAATATTGTCTAATACAGGTCAAGGTATGCTATAAATTATTTTAATCGATTACCAAATAAACCGAAAATAAAAATTATGTTTTTTTAGAATATATTTCAAGAGATCAAGAGTATGATATAAATGATATTCAAAGGTAATAATATGGAAAATTTTAACGTACTCATAATTTAATAATTAACATATCTTTTATCGATTTTTAGGATTTCTGCAGCTATAAATTTTTCAAAAAAGCGAAATATAGATGAATTGAAAGCTAAAAATCCAAGCAACCATGGTAATATTCCCCTCATGATAATGTTTAGTATACGATTACTTTTTTATTTATTATATTATTTATTAAATATAATTATATTTAAACAGGAAAACGGTACAAAATTGATGATAATATAGACCCAAAATTTAAGGATTGAAGTTGTTTAAAGGAATATGTATTAATGTTTTTTTTCTTGAGAATAAGCTTAAAAAATAATAATGAAATTAAAATAGATTTAAACAAATTACTCATTATTACTTTGCCACATTATTTTCTCAATAGCAGTTTATTTATTTTCTAACTTGATTGCAAAAGATATTAAATGAGATTTTCATATTCGCACTTTCAAATTTCCATAAATTTCCCGAAAAGCACTGACTAGATTGGTTATACAGAGGCTTCATTAAATGTTTTGGTAAAGTAAATCGATTTTATTTATGGCGCAACGATTTTTTGATCACCAAAAAAATTTTTTTTTTAAATTTGCAAAATTTGAAAAATTTACATTCATGCTTGTACTTCGGATATCTCTTATTCGTTATACATATTTCCGAACTCGAAATCAATTACTAACTACGAAAGGCAATTTGTCATTATGATGAACATTCATTGGCTTAGCGACTACAGGTCTTTATCAATACGTTTAAATAACGGATCCAAACTCTACTTCAAGCTAATGCATTAAGGCTGGACAAAATAAAAAATTTGCGCTATTGTTTATATATTACATGTGCAATAATCCCCTGTCGTGTAAGTGCTCATGATACCTCCTTCATAAATGATTTGTTGATCATGTGACCGGGAATCTTCGTCGAGTTTCTTATTAATGAGTTGAGTAACACGTTCTTAGGATTACACATTATTTCATGGGAGTGAATAACGTGACCTTTTCCAAAAAGGAGAAAACCATATGGGAGGTTTGCTAGGACAATGGGATTCTGAGAATTTTTTTAATAAATTTTAATTTGTAATTTTTGATGATTAAAATGCAAATAAAAATTAGCTTTTATTAAAAAAAATTCTCAGATCCCAATTTCTAGCAAACCTCCCTTATTCTATGAACTTGAAATAATAATGTTAATAATTGGGTAATTATCTAAAAAAATTTTTCAAATTTAAAAAAAAATCTGATACTAGCGAGTATCTAAAAATTTATTAGCCATGCCTTATTTTTGAAATTTTTTTATGTTTCTTCAGATCAGATAGTAATTTTTTTTTTTTAATAATAGCGGAAGCACGCGATACATGTTCCCTTAATTTCATTTATAGTTTAATTTTCTTTAATTTAATTTAATTTTTTTTTTAGGCTCTTTCGTTTGAGCCGCAGTGATTTAACGACTTTTATTTAATTTTTCTTTAAATTTATTCATTATTAATAATTAGGATCCTCTTTCGGCTTGGAAGTACTCGTATGTGTTTTTTTTTGGATATTTTTTTTTCTTTTTGCACATTAAAATTTTTTTCCGATATCTTTTTTACCAAATCTAATTAATATACAAAAGTAAATATTTTATAAAACTGAGACAGCTGGTTGAATTATTATAATCGCACATACTGCGCCATTAAAATCAAATGAACAACTCGTGTACATCTTACTTCATGATTTTTCAGTAACTGGATATTCACGATTTAGATTTGAAAATTGTCGATAAATATATAATAATGTTGCGATCAGTTCTTTAGAGTTTATATTTATAAACGAATGTATAATATAGCAGAAGGATTTTAATTATGTAATAATTATGCAAAAATTATTTAATAAAAATTAAATATATCAGTACTGCCTCAACGTCGGCGCTCTGTACTTTAAGTATACAAGAAGATTTTCGTAAATTTAAAATGGATAATTACTGATGATCAATCATTTACAACACTTGAAAACAAGTATTTTCGACAAATGATAAAGTTTTTAAATTCTAATGCATTAATACCTTCAGCAGATACAGCAAAAAATGATATAATGGAAATTGTTGAAATGGAATAAATAAAAATGAAAATGTTATTTTAAGTGAGTTTAAAATTTATGTTTAAGTATATTTTTTTACTTTAAATTATATTTTAATAGAATATACCTGGAAGTATTTCATTTGCTTTAGATACATGAACATAGTGCTCCGAGCCGGTCAAATCAACCCAGGTCATTCGACCTGACTCAAGAAAAAATTTGAGTCGGGACTACGGTGCAAAACCTCTATACTCAAAAATTTATTATAGTAAAAGTAGTATCGATTAATATTAGCTTAACATATGATACAAACATCTAACTTAAAAAATTTAACCAATAATAATGATAGATAAGTACTAGAACTTTTGGAATTATATATTATTTTTTTATATTATGCGATATTGATCAAGTTATACTAAGCTAAAGTAGTGGGCAAATTTATTATGAAATTGAAAAATTGAGAATATAATAATTTTGTGTAACAGGTATATTATTTTAAAATTTTTTGTTCTAATTAAAAAAAAAATCACAATTTTCGTTTAATATTGTATCTTTTATAAATTGATAATCGACGACCTGAATCAAGTTAGTTTAGTTTCTATTTTTCTTAAATATGCCATTGAGAAAACGCCAAATTTCTGCACGAAAAAATTTTCAAAAACGAAAAAGCAAAAAAAATGTAAAATTATTAGATTCAGACTTTATTTTATCTGAAAGTTCTTCCGATTTTAGCGATGAAGATTATTCTTCCGATTCCAGCAATGATTTTGAAAAATTTTATGAACAAAGATTAAATGAACTTGGAAAATTAGAATTAATAAAAAAAAAGAAAAAACAAACTTAAATTATCACAAGCCACTAAATATAGAAAATATGGTCCATCTGGTAAATTTACATTAGCAGCAGTCGGAACTAAAACTCTCGATCATTTTTTTACATATAAAAAACAAAAATTTGGTTCAGAAAACAATGAAAACGAATACTTAGTTGGTGGAAGTAATGCACTAGATAGTGGTATATCTGGTAGTGATATATCTGATAATAATATATCTGGAGATGGCATATCAGACGATAATAATTCATTAGATGATAATATATCCGATGGTGGTGATTATGATTTTTTCGATGATAATAATGGTGATAGGGGTAGTGAGTTTAGTTCTGGTGATGATGATGGTGGTGGTGATAGAAGTAGTGAGTTTAGTAATAATGATGATGGTGGTGGCGGTTATACGTCCGATTCTTTCGATAATGGTATTTCTAATCAAAAAAAAAATATAATTAGTTTAGAAAAGCTTGAAAAACTTAAAAATATTTTGCAAAATAATAGAAAAAGCTTATCTGCATCGGAATATCTTCGTTACTGGGCAATATATGAATATTTTTTACATATAAATAGTAATGTTAATAAAGTAGAAGCAAGTATTAATGTAGCAGATAAACTTTACCAAAAAGGTTCTTATCAAGCAAAAAAGATTCGCGAATGGGCAAAATATTGGATTGAAAATGGAGTATTACCAATAAGTAAACAAGGGTGTCATAAAAAAACAAAATCACTT
>CAMKVN010003013.1:0-11584 GCA_946474995.1 Funneliformis geosporum
AAGTATTACGTTATATAGACCTTTGAAATATAAACCTTTGAAGTATTACGTTATATAGACCTTTGAAATATAAACCTTTGAAGTATTACGTTATATAGACCTTTGAAATATAAACCTTTGAAGTATTACGTTATATAGACCTTTGAAATATAAACCTTTGAAGTATTACGTTATATAGACCTTTGAAATATAAACCTTTGAAGTATTACGTTATATAGACCTTTGAAATATAAACCTCTGAAGTATTATGTTACATAGACCTTCAAAGTATTATGTTGCGTAGAACTTTGTGGGCCTCATAGGTTTACGAAAACCTATACAACATAAATTTTTGAAGTACTCCGTTATATTTAAATTCGCGATGTAATATTTTTTATTATGTTAATCTGTATATTATAATCTATAAATAGCATAAATATGAAACTAATAAAATCAGATTTACAATATTTTTATTTGTTGTAATAAATTCCAGATATTTATGTTACAGACTATATATTTTAGTTTTTTGTCAATTAAGGTTTATATTTCAGCTTTAAAATAAAATCTGCAATTTTATCTTAAATTTGTTATTTGATATAGGTTTTGTTATATTTTGCAGATATCTACACACCCAAATATTTTGTTGATTCTAAAGGTTTTTTTTGTTAAAAATATTATAGGACAGGTTAAAAATTCATTATATATTGAAATATCTACATTAATTACTTCAGAAGTTAAAATAAAGGATTTATCATAATTAATTTTCATTGAATGAGCTTGAAAAATGATTGAGCAATATCAAAATGGTAGTAAAATTAATCAAATTATCTGTAATCCAAATTGTATCATCTATTTATATTGAATTAGGAATATAAGCTGAAATTTTAGATGTCTCAGTTTTTGTTATATCTGGTTTTCATGAAACAGACATTTTATATCTATAGTTAGAATTTTGAATATGTGATAAAAAAGGATTGTAGTAAATAACCCAAAATAAAGAAGAGATTATTTCTTCTTGGTCAATTCCAACTATGATATCATAAGGGTCAGTATTATTATATGCTATAAAAACTGAATTCTTTCAGTTTAAAAAAGGTTAGTAATAATATTTGTGAGTGCTAGAGAAATTTTTAATCTTTCTATACTTTATAAAACATAGAGATACTAACTCTATCATATGCTTTTGACATATTTTAAAAAAATATATATAAGTTAGATTGATTGAATTTGTAAAATTTATTGTTAAGGTGATGAAATTCAAGAATATTATTAATAAAGATGGTTCTCATAATTATTTTTAAAATTTTTAACTAGTTGTAACTATTTATGAATTTTTATATTAAAATAAATTTATAAGGAGTTGCAATCAAGTTGCAACTTTTTAATTATGGTGCTCATCTTTAATTATTAATAATATGTTCAGATTCCATTGTCAATTAATGCAATAAACTAGTATCATCATTGAATACGATATTTTACTACAAAATGACGAAATTTGTCTCGAATTAGCGAAATTTTGCTTTCAAAATGAAATTCATCTTGAATTGGAGAAATTTCACTTTCAAAATGAAATTAGTCTTCGAATTAATGAAAATTGCCTTTGAATGTGAAATTCGTCTTCAAAATGACAAAAATCGCCTTCAAATGTGAAATTCATCTTTATTTGATAAATTTCGTTGTAATTCATTATAAAATTCTTAATGAATTATTATTACGAATTTCATAACGAATTGTTTAACAAATTTTGTTATGATTTATTGTAATAAAATTCATTACGAATCATTATTACGAAATTCGTAACAAATCGTACAACAAATTTTGTTAAGATTTGTTTACAGCTAATTTCATAATTTATAGACCATTAATAATTTTCATTCGCATTCAGTCGCAATATTTTATAGTAATTTTATTATAAAATATTTTCAGTTGCATTCAGTCGCAATTTATTAGTGTCTACAAATTATGAAATTAGCTGTAAATGAAATTCATATAAACGAATTGTTATAACGAATTTTGTAACGAATCGAAGAAATTTGTTATGATTCATTGTAACAAATTTCAGAACGAATCGAAGAATTTTGTTATGATTTGTTGTAACAAAATTCGTTACGATTTGTTTAAACAAAATTCATAATGAATTGAAGAATTTTGTTACAATTTGTTATTACGAATTTCATAACGAATCGGTTAACAAAATTCATTATGATTTGTTTAAATGAAATTTGTATAATGAATTGTTCAGTGAAATCTGTAATGAATCATTTTACAGAATTCGTTTAACGAAAACTGTAACAAATCATTTAATTGTTTAACAAATTTCATCATTTAAACGAATTTTGTTATATAATTTCATTTAAACGAACCGTACGAAATTAGTTATAATGATTTGTTATAATGAAATTCGTTCAAATGAATTTTAACAAAATTCATTGAACAATTCATTATACGAATTTCGTTTAAACGAATCGTAACGAATTTCGTTAACCGATTTGTAACGAAATTTCATTTAACGAATCATTAAAACAAATTTCATTTAAACAAATTTTAACGAAATTCGTTGAACAATTCATTATACGAATTTCATTTAAACGAATCTTAACAAATTTCGTTTAACAATTCTTTAACAAAATTCATTATAACAAATCATAACGAATTTAGTTAACCAATTCATAATGAAATTTCGTTTAAACGAATCTTAACGAAATTTGTTATAACTAATTTTGTACGATTTGTTTAACTGAAATCATATAACGAATTTCATTCTGATTCGTTCAATGAATTTCATTAAGATTTGTTTAAATGAAATTTCGTTACGAATCGGTTAACTAAAATCATTATGATTCGTTATAACGAAATTTGTATAACGAATTTCATTACAGATTATTAACAAATCTTGTTAATAAGTCTTGTTAGCGAATTATTACCAATCGGTAAATTCTAATTGAATAATAATCATCAATCGGGTATTAAACCGATTGATAACTAATTATTAATTAAACCTAATTTATTACTATTTAACATATAGTTATAAATTTTTTAAAATAAGTATAAAATCGGGTTGGAAACTGATTTATGTAATTATACCTAATAATTAAGATTATGGTCTTAACCGATTCATACTCAATTGTAGTATCTACTGATTTTATCTTTGGTTGCTGATCAAAAAATAGTGACCAATCGGGAAGGTATCCGATTGATTAGCATTTGACCTATGTGAATACATAAATAAAGAATTATGGTAAGAGGTAGTAGTTTGTTTAGGTATATATTTTTTAGCAGATGTGATAACTGTGTTAACAAAGAAATCTCAGGCAGTATTTAGAGCATTTTGATATATACAAAGATTCTATATTATGCAATTATTATACTTAAAATTAGTTTTGAGATAAGGTTCATTTTATCAGCAAATCAGTCTCATTATAGTAGAGTGGTTTTATTAAAAAGGAAATTCTGTTTAGTTACTTTGTGTTGTTTAGTAGATAATTTTTTGAAAAAATTTTTTATAATAAAATTAAAAGAGGAAAATAATTGGTTGAGTATAAAAAACAAATTATTTAGGATATTAAAAGTTACAAGATTGTGTGTTAGAGAAGAAGAGACAAATATGTAATCAATGTAAGAGGTGGAAGAATTGGAAGTCGATGTATAGATAGCAGAAAAAATAATATGAAGAAAGGTATTATGTAAAGGAAATCAAGGTTGATAATATTATATAAGAAACTTTGTAGAGTCTTTTTATATTTTGAGTTATAATTTCTTGAAATGTCAATAATAAAATTATCTATAAAGATAACATAAAAGTTGTTTCTTTGGCTTTGGATTAAAAGGTCTATTAACTTATTTTGGATTTAAATTCTAGAATTTTTTTATGGTAACTAGCAATAAGATATATTTGGATAATTGTAATTTAAATTTGTTTTTGAATTGAAAATCTAAATATAAGATCCAATTGAAAAAAGAACCTTAATTGAAAAGATGTGAATATAGATTATTTCTAATTATTAGTCTAATTCTCTGATAGTTTTTGAAAATAATTTGAACTGTAAAAGTAAAATTATAAGGTTTATTATAACAATTTTTGTTGATGTTTCTAGTTTGTAAATAAGTAAGATGAGTTTTATTTAAACCAAAGATATTAAGATTAAAATTAATAAAAAATTGTTCTATTTATTAGAGTCAGTTTGAAGATACACAGCTTCTAACATTATATATAGCAATTGAAAATAAGTTGGGTTGTTAATAGTTGATAAAAGGTTTGCGTTTGTAATATTATTATTGTTTATTATAATTATAAAAGATGTTCTATTATTATAAATAATGAAATATTGTGCACTTGTTCTGAAACTATATTTGATTGAATAATTGGGCTGATAGTAGCAATTAAATTTCATATTTTATGTTTAATATCATTAACTAATAATTCTACCAAATCGATTTGTTGAAGACTATTTGTAATAGAAGTAATAGGATTAATCTGATTGTTAGTAGAAATTACTGTTTGAATATCTTAAATTGGTAAGGTAGTGTTTTCAGTTATTAAGAGTAGGGTTTACCCCCTATATAACTAATATGATGTTTACATGACAAAAATTTTTGTTGATCATGTGCTGACTACTTAGAAATTAATTACATGACAATTATAATGTATATTAAAATTATTATAATACAGTATCAGTATAATTATTTGGTTTATATTAAATATTTCCAATTTTTCATATTAGCTTTTACTAATATATCTTCAACAAGGCCAAGTACAAATATACTACAAATATAAGTTTGACCTGTTAAAGATCTATTCAACATAATATCCTCTTTAACTATTTTAAACAAAATCAAATCATCTAATAACAAGAAAGTATCTTCTTTAGTTTTCAGTTTCCTTGTAAATTTTTCTTGGTATACTGCTAAATGACCAAACTGACTCTTTACATCCTTTGCCTGTGATTGTCTAAATATATCTATAACTTTATTTCTAGATATTTGCTATTGTGATTCTATTTTACTAATTACATTTATAACTTCTATCATTTTTATTACATCTGATCAAACATCTATATAAACTGGATTATCAGTTGCACGTTGAATGCAATTATCACAAATATTATATTTTTGAGGTAAGAAATCTTCTGGTTATACAAAATAATTGACAATTGCTTATTTACAATACTGATATATAGTTGAGCAATAAAATAATACTTCTCTTATTTTATTTTTAGCGTCAGATAAATATTTGATATAAGCTGAAATTTCAAGTCCTTCATCATTTAAGATTGAACTATTGTAGGATGTAATTAAAGAAAATCATATTAGTCATAAAATAAATTAAAGTATTTTACCTTTCTTTTCCTTTTATGTAAACCTCCATAACCAGTGATGTATATTTTTAATATTCCAGATATTTGTTGTCCCAACTATATATCTCAGTCATATATTCCAATATGTCTTATATTATGTTCTAACTGTTCCAACTAAAGATGGGAACTGTAATTAATATGTTGCAACTTTTAATATTGCAACTTACGTTGCAATTAGTTTTAACCTATATATGTTGCAACTTATAATGTTGCAACATATGTTGCAACTAATTTTAGCTTATGTTGCAACATTTTATAAATTTGAAATCAATTGCTGTACCATCTTTAGTTCCAACTATCCTATCTGTATCCCATCTATATCCTAATTATGTCCCATGACAACACTGCCTATAACTGCTTTAATATCTTTTTAGCTGAACATAATAATTAATTTTGCAGGTAATCTATCACAGTTTGCATGACAACTCTTTTGTATTAAATTTCCTATAGTAAATAAAATGATGAGATCAAATTTTCTAATAAATGAATTTATAATTTACTTACCCATAGATATTGGAAATCCTGTATAAATGACTACTTAAACATCTAATTCATTTACTTTTATTCCAAAAGCATTAGTTGTTATTATTATTCGGATTTTTACAGATTTTCATAGAAAAAGTGTGTTAGAATTTTCTTTAGCAGGCAATTCACTGTGATACATAGCTATTTCTTCTTTTTTAACTTTGGCCTGAAAATTTGTTAGTAAATTTTCACATTCTTTATAGATATGCAATAAATTATACATTTTTTAACTTCAATTTTATTAGTAATTTTCAAAATATCTCCTAAAAATTGTTTTTTATTATCCTTTTTCTTTTGTACTTGATAAATAATTGAATTATTTCTAAGATGTCTATTCTGAAATATAAACATTTTTTGATGATCTATACCAAGACGCGTTATAATTTCTTGTAGTAGGAAATATTTTTTTTAAGATTACACAAAAAGTTCCAAGAGTCTTTAAATAAAAAAATAAAATAATAAATAAGAATTATTTAGAGAAAAAATATATATATTCAAAGACTTACCTAAAATGTTTTTGATCTAAAATACAATGCATCTCATTTATTACAAATTGAATTCCTTTGGAAGTTCCAATTTGTTCTAGCATTTGCTAAAACCCTACATTGAATTTGAATTTTTCGGGTGTTATAATAATTACCAGTGTTAGTCCACAAGCAATTTCTTGAAATACTTTTCTTTGGTACCATATGGAGTGAGTGCTAGAAAAAGGGACCAGATTGATAAAAAATTTTTTTTGAAATAACAAATGAATGACCTAATCTACATTTATTTTACTTAGAAACTTTTTTTTAAAAAAAAAATCAATTTGGTCCATTTTTTCAGCACTCATTTCATATTAATTATGCTGTTGATACGTAAAGGCTACCACAAGGTATCACTACTTTAATCAATTCTAATACTTAGTCATTTACTAATGCCTTCAAAGGAGAAAACACTACTGTAATTTCTGTTATCACAACTGATGTCAATATATAACATAAGCTTTTTACACCTCCTATTTGTTTTAGAATAAGGGTATCATAATCTTATACAAAAGACTTGATTACATCTTTCTGTCCATTTCGAAAATCTGAAACTGAAAAATTTCACTAAATGCTGATTCACACTTGGTTTCTAAATCAATATTTTGTGAAATTTAATTTTTTGGCTGATAATTTTTATCAATAATTTGATTTTTCAAACCATTATCAACATAAAATTGACATACTTGACAAAATCCTCTAGCAGTACATTTCAGAAATGCATGACATGTAACACATATAGTTATTTTATTAAAATTGGGAATATGAGTGGAAAATGAAGGATAAAAGCTATTGGAATCAATTTGTTGTTAGGTTTTCTTTCCATAAGATACAAATTCCTATTAAAAACTAAATAAGTATTGAAAATAACTGATTTATTCTTTATATAAAAAACAAAAATAATCACTTGATTCCAATCAAAAGAATCAAAATCTTCACATAGATTTTGCAATGCAAGAGCATACTTAGCATTATGTTTCTCAATTCATCCTACATTATTTATTCTTTGTTAATCACACTCTTTCTCAATCTTAGTTATATTCAAAATATCTTGTTGAGACAAAGGAGTATTACTAGTTTGATATGCTATATTTACCATTTCGCAAATTTCTTCATTATTGTGCAAGATTGCAAGAGCATGTCTTGTTTAATATAAAGCAAAATAATCAATTAATTTTGACGTATACAGTCAACCCTTGATATAACGAATTTTATGTCCTGAACTTCAACTTCGCTATAGAGCTATAGTGATTTTTTTAAAGAATTTGATTGGCTAGTTCGTTATAACGAGGGTAAATTTAATATAGTTGTCCAAAAAATTCGTTATATAAAAATTCGCTATAGAGAGGTATGACTGTAGATAAGTTTAATCCTATTGAATGCTTCATTCTGGAAAGTTTGTGTTGTTGTATCAATTCCTTGATCAATTAGAAGTTTGAAAATAGATTCTAACATCAATTTAAATTGATTTCATTCAAAAAGTGTATGTACTTTGAGAGTTAGCTCTTTAAGTTATATTTCAGGATTATACTTGATCCAATAAACTTCTGATCAGCACAAATCATGATTATTACATAAATGCTGAAGTAAACCTTTAGTTTGAATATATTGGATTTCTTTTTCTTGAAGGTTACAATTTTCATTATTTGCTTTTCTAAGGCCTACAGTATATACACATGCCAAAAAATATGTTATAATATGTTGTTCATATTCAATCCACTTGGTATACTTTTTTATTAAAAAAATTAAATTATGTATACATAAATATATGTTAAATAAATATATATATTAAAAAACAAATGAATTCAAATAATTACAATTTTTACGAATATTTTTAGTAACATGTTTCAAATCAGCAAATATCTGATTGACAATCATAACATTTCCCAATATTTTATTTGAATCTAAATCATCATCAATTGTAACATTAAACAATATATCTTGTTCTTTAAGAATTAGAGTTAGTTTTTTGATAAAAGTGATCAAATGGTATGTTCCATTTGATGAGAACTTAAATCAAAATTTCCTTTCAAATAATTTTCTTCTTTCTATTTTTTTATTTTGCGTGATTTTTTAACAACATGAAATGCAATTATTATTTTATATAAATAAACTTCATATACAATTAAAATATTAGAAGAAACTATAAAAACTTATAATATAAACCTTATAAAATATATAATTACCATTGATATTCCTTTTATCATAAATCATTTCACCACTTACCTGTTGAGCATTATGTACATGAGATCAAGAATAATCAAAACTAACTGGAATAATTTGTTTACCTTAAAGGTTCGGGTGAAACCTGATTATTACACCTAATCTGAATCTAAAATCTAGACGATATTAGTTACGCCTTAACAAAAAATTCTGAAATGTCTGATTGAGTCTGATACTCTCAAATCTGAAAGAAACTCAATCTAAATTATTTGAAATTCTCTGAACCTTAATTATTTATGTGAAAATCAAATAATATAATATTATTGGTAAGACAAACATTAATGCATTTGTGTTTTACAAAATAGAGGCTAATTCAACTTCTTCAACTAATGAGACTACTTTATTACTTAAATGAAAAGTTGGTGGGAAACCTAAATCAATAGTTTGGGGAATATATATTCAATAAGAAAAGCAAATTTCAAAAGATCATTGAAACATAACATGTAATTTTTATAGAGCATTTTGGTATAAAGGCTCACTAGTAACTCTTAAAGTCTACTTAGAAAAATTATGTGTAAAAGTTCTTGCAGAAATTTGAGACTTTTTTTAGAACATTTAGTAATAAAAGCAGGTGAAACTAGTGAGCCTTCTTCAAAAAAATGAAAACTTAATTATCAATCATTTCAGCTAACTCAAACAAAACTTTCTGATTATATCGAAAGTACTAAACTAATATCTGAATGTACTAAAAAGATAATTTACGTATTATTAAAAGCATTTATTATTTATGGAATTCCTTTCACATAGTTAAAAATCCATTCTTTATTGAATTATTAAAAACTTTACGTCTAACATATGAATCTCCATCAAAAAATATTCTTTATAAATGACATTTAGCACAGGAAACAGCTTTTATTAATCAAGAAATAATTAAACAATTAAAAAATTCTGAGAATTTAACATTAGGTAAGTTTTTTTTTATATTTTTTATTTTTATATTTTTATAAAATTAAATTCTAAAAATTTTAATTAATTAATTATTTAGCTTGTGATAGATAGAGTAATTCTTCTAATGAATCAAATTGGAATTTATTTTACATATATCTGATCATCATCAATATTTATAGAGTCTTCGAAACTTATCCAATGAAAGATATACTAAAGAACTATTAGCAGAAGAAATAGATTTAGTTTTAGAAAAAGTTAGTTTAGAAAATATCTGCTATTGTAATAGATGCTGGTCCTATTATTCAAGCTGCACGTTAAATTATTATTAAAAAATATCTAAGCATTTTTAAATATTAGATATATTGCACATGCTATTAATATAATTTCAAAAAATATTTGTAATACTCTATTTGCAGATAGAATGCTTAAACAATATAATACTTTAATTACTTATTTTAAAAAATGTTATCTTGTAGGTATGTAAATAAATATTATTATAATTATTTAATTTTATTTATTATTTTTATTATTTTAATAAATTCCTTTATTAATACAGTCAAACCTTGATATAGCGAACCCTTGATATAGCGAATTTTTAAATCAAATATATTAAAATTACCTTTACTATAGTGAACTAGCCAATTAAATTCTTTAAAAAATTCGTTATAAGCTTATAACGAAGTTGATATCCAGATCCTAGAATTCATTATATCAAGAGTTCACTATATTATTAATTTAAATTATATTATAGGCAATACTTTTAACAAATTAGCTAAAGAAAATTTAGTTGAAAGTGAAAGTCTAAATGATGAGTAGAAACACATTGGCATATAATATATAATTGTGTATTTTCTATTATAAGGCATAAAATACTATTAGAAATTGTAAGTAATAAATAATTATATTTAATAATATTTTAAATTTAAAAATTAATTTTATTTATCTTATTTTATAGATTCTTAATAATTATATAAAAAGTTTTAAATATTTCAGTATAATCAATATTACACATAAGAGCATTTTTTGATGATTTATGTGCATTAGCATTTATAATTTATGCAATTAAATTAGCTATATCTACTCTTGAATCACAGAATTGTTTATTAGCAGATTGTTTTATTGGTTTAGCTCGTTTAGGAGTAGCTATAAAAAATCTTCCTAAAATGATCATCATATTTTTAAATAACAAATAATTGCTATTTTTAATAAACGATTTGCTGATTTTGATGATAATACTTATGCTTTTTTTTACATCCTGGATATAAAGGTAAAATAAATAATATATATTTTTATTAAATATTAAATATTATATAATAATTAAATATTTATCACTTTATTTATAGATTTAGTTTGGACAAGAGAGACATTTCGACAAATTCTTCTTGCAGCAAATGAATATTATGAAAAAATAAATAAAACACCAAAGGAAAGAAAGTATTAATGGCTTAAATGAGAAATTATTAACGTCGCATTGCACCTTTTGATATATTTTTTGATGATAATGAATTTTCTTCTACTTTGTGATTTTCTATTGAAGATAGCTTTCCAAAAAATGAGGATCATATTTATTAATTAGCTAATAAGTTATTTGCAATAACATCACATGCAGTTGGTTGTGAAAGGATTTGGTTAACATTAGAATAGTATTATGGTAAATATCATACACAACTTTCATTAGGCAAAATTGAAAATATATAAAAAACTTACTGCTTTTTATCTTGCAAACTCAAAAAATGAATTACCTTATTTTTCTGTTAATAAGACCATTGAGAATTTAAATGAAATATTATATAATGCAAATCTTTATGATGACAAAAACTTGGAAGAAGAATTTATTAATGAAGAAGAACAAAATATTTTTTTAATTCTAGTGGAAGAAATACTTAATATTGAAGAATTATTAAATCTTCATACTGATGATTTACAAAAGATTCAGAAGATATAATTGTTGATTCTTTTGATATTTCTGATAGTAATGATAATGAAATAATTAGCATTCAAGATAATAATAGTATTCATCAGTAAATTTAATAGGGCGTAATATTGCGTAAACTTACGTTCTGTAATATTACGAAAACTTACGAGACCGCC
>CAMKVN010003014.1:0-11582 GCA_946474995.1 Funneliformis geosporum
CTCGGCAAATGAATAACTTTTTAATTCTATATATATAAAAAATTATAATATAGTTAGTTGTAAAAACAATAAAATTGAAGCTGTATTCTCGATCTAAGCCTGATTATTATGTAAATCATTATAAAAAGGTTTAGATGATCGAATGCAACTCTGATTTTATTATTTTTACGGCTAACTAATTATAATTTTATATTTACGATGTATTATATTTTCGTCGGCTTCTAAAAAAAGAGGAATTTCTGACTTATGCTTTTGATAAGGTTCAACAATGCTCATATAATGATTATGACACAATTGTTGTCCGATTCTTAAATATGTATATGTTTCGTAAGTTCCTTTTTTGAGCTTTTTCATATGCTAACAAAGTAAATTGTCGAAAACGGGATGTTTGGTTATTACAATTATATACTGAACATGTGACCATGGTTTTTTTGAACCATAATGAGATAGTTAATTAATTTGAAGCAAAAATACAAAAAAAATAACTGTAAAATGTAATTGTGTAGTATTATCGCATATTATTTGTTTAGCTAATCATAATACTATTACACACATTGATTATTAACCAATAAAAACAAACTTTCTCTATGCTTCTTAATTGCGAAGTGTCTTGTCCGGATTACAATAATTTTATGTCAAAACTGGGTAAAAAAAAGTTGTTACTGCGCTTTATTAATTTACTCTGATTAATCAAATATGGTCAATCATATGACCACTTGTATGACCTAAAATTTATGTAACCTTTTTTTTAATAAATACCTTTTGTCGGAGAATCAAAATCAAATAAGTAATAATAAAACTGTATTAATCATTTTTTCGTATACTTATAAATTACTTTTTTATTATGGTATTACATCACAACAAGCCACCAAAAGTTTATGCAAGAGTCTATCAAGAGTCTACCAGTCACATATATTTAGTAAGGTATATAAAGTATATAAAGTATAAATACCTAAAACTTCTCTTACTTGTATTTGTCTTTTGTTTCTTTCAATAACGAGTTTTTATGTCATTTAATCACTATAAAAATTGGTCAGTTATCCTTGAAAACACTTTCTTACAATATACTTGGACTCTTCACGCAAAAGAGTATACGTATATAACAAGAAAAATTTCACCAAAAGATATTGAGCTACTAGTGTTTGATTATAATACAAACCCAAATAACGCTAATATTCAAAGGTTTGACTGCCTGGAATATCCAAATACAATAATCATTCAAAGAGAATTTCAAAACACTAATCTCTGTATGGTTATAGAAAAAATACGCATCCTTCGAATATTACATAAAGAATTAACTGTTACTGGAAAAATGTCATCTGAAAATACTTTGCACAGTAGCAATGGAATGTCTATAATGAAGCTAACTTTTGAAGAACATTTGGTTAATTGTTATTCAATCCCTAAACTTCTTATATCAGAAATTAAGGTATGCTTCATGTCAGTGTGTAAAATCTATGTGCACAATGTGCACATGTGCACATTAATTTTTGTGTGCACATATTATACAACATACAATGTGCACAAATTATTACTAAAAATAGATAAATTATGTATAAAAAAGGTAATTTTATATAAGAAAATATTATAATTTTCTTATTTTAGTAATAATTAATTAATTTGTGCACATAAATTTTAACTTAGATTTTATACACTGCTTCATGTGTTTAGTTTGTTTCTTATTATATTAATATCTTTATTGTTTTGCTTGTCTTACTTGGATTTTATTAAAATACTTAAAGAAAGTAACAAATCTGGAAGGATATAACTATGCAAATGATGAATATAAAACTAAAACAGATATTAACTTAAGGTATGCATGTTATTTCATAATGAGTATATTTAAAATGATATTAATCATTTATTTAAAATACAATATTTTTGTAATTTATGGACTAATACTAACTACAGTTATTATGAAGATGCAGATATTTTAACAATTAATTTTTCAAGAAAGATCAATGTCATCCACGATTATTGTGAATACATAAATGGTCTTCTAGTTTGCTATATACCCAATGACAGAATAATTTCGGTTCAGATCTTTCAAGCATCAAATATATTGTGCAGTCATTTATTCGACTATGATGAGGTTATAAACAATCAGCCACCCTTACATCTTCATTCCATCTATTGTGAGGATCATGATGAATTGAATATATATTTTACTGATGATTTATCCACCAAAAGATTAAAATGCATTGAGAAGGATAAGGATGTTTTTTTACAAATTAGCAATAATGATAAACTTATTGGATTATTATTTCGTAATGCGAAGAACAGAATAGCCAAAGACTTTTCACAAGAAGATAGGGAGAGACTTATAGAAAACTATAATATTAGAATAATGCTAGGATAGTATTTTTATGAGATTTTTTTTTTATTTATCTTTTCATGCAAGTTTTTTATTTGCTATTGCTAATCTCAATATAATATATGTAATTTGAATATCTTAATGCTTAATAAATAAACTTTGCAAAAAAAAATAATTTTGAAGCATATGAAGAGAGGTTAGTTATTACAAGGGAGCAAGCATCTCGAACAACCAGTGTTTTCCCGTCAATACTACCTAATCATGCTAATGTTTCGATATCTATACGTCTACTCTATAATTTCTGAAATAAATTAACCAATTACACAACTATAAAGCCGAAAAGCTTGATTAGCATCATGATAATATATTCCTAGAAGCTAGCCAAGCAATAAACAACATACCTTATTATTTCTTTGTGAAATATCCTTTATTGCGGAAATATTTAAATAAAATAAATCACGTGATTTTGGCGAACCGAGTTCGCCAAGAAAATTTTTTTATTATTACAAAGAAAGTTAATTAATTAAACGAAATGCCGTTATTTTACCTTGCAGTGCTATAACGATATGTACAGAGGAAACACATTAACTAAGCATTATATACCCAAATAAATTCTTTCAAAATATTTGCTAAAGTTCAATTGCTTACACAGAGTTTTTCTAAATAGGTATTATGTATATTATTGCATGTTTCATTTTGAAGTTTATTCTTAGTACGTAAAAGAAAATATCTGAATACGGAAAACAAAAATAACTTTTCTTACAGTAAATGAAAATTGGTTCCTTGAAAATGTAACAACGTTAAAACGTGAGATTGGATCACGGGTCATTTAGAGGGTTGGTTTTTTAATCTTAAAAGAAATAATTTGAGACACCTTCAAATGTCCATAATATGACAAACAACATCTATAAATTATAAAAAAGAAACGAGGTAATACTAAACTTATATCATTACAACTGAGAAAATTTTTTAAAGATTCGAACAAAAGAAAATATTTAAACACACAATGTTAGTACATTTAACTGAAAAAAATTCTTTAAATTACTAATTTAACTTCATTTAACTTCTACGACGCTCATATTTATCATCCTCATATTTTCTTTTTCGATCATAATCGTAGCTACTACGACGATCATAATGCTCCTTACGACCGCGACTAGAACTTCGATGTCTTCTGTGACGCTCACGACTTCTACTACGTCGACGGTCACGATCACGATCGCGATCGCTATCTCTAGCCCTATCACGTTCTCGACGACTACGTTCATACTCATAATCTCGAGATCGATGAGATCTTGGTCTATCAACACTGCGACTACGACTGAGTCTATGTTCTCGCTCTTCGTCTTCGCGCCTTAGTGAACGTTCTGCAGAAGGTATCTTTGGCTCATCATATGTAGGAGATTCCCTCCTAATTTATCAATTAAAAAAATGAATAGAAATTGTGTAAGATTTAACAAAGAAACAGGCTTTACTTTGTATTGTAAAAACTTATATCTCTCATATTTATTCTTTTTTTTTCTACCTCATTCCTCAGGAAAATCAACTTATTATATCCAAGGCGCTTTTTTTTGCGTTTTAAGGAACTAATGTGTAACCTGATAACAAAAACAATAATATAAAAAATCGACACTAAATAAAATAAAAATTGCCTACCTTGGCTGAGGGGGAGGTTGTGACCTTTCCTTCAATTTTTGTTCGATATCACGAGCGATTGGTACTGGAATACGAGGTAAAATAGTTCCGAGCCATTTTTGATCTGTTAACAATTGACGACACATTTTACCTATATTTCTGATATAAGTCCGTTAAAGTAATTAATATTCTTTATAATTTATAATAAGTCAATAGACAATAAATCAATTCATCACAATCATGAATAACTCACGATTAACTTGTAGTGTACGATTAATACTCCATAGGAGATACATACATAATGACTGGACGAGATCCGCCTTGAACTTGGACATCCTCTTCATCGTCTAAATATTCTTCAAGCCAGTCCCATAAATGAACTGGCTTACATACGTAACGAAGGTAAAGAAACCCCAACGCGCGTATATGTCTAATAACAGTTATTATTATTCAATATGATATATCTTTTATATGAAAATAATAGCGAACCATACATACGGAGAATCGGTATGTTGAATCAAACCATTAATTTGTTTTACCGTTAATCGTAAAGTCCAAAGCTTATAAAGCAAACAAAAGGCTGTTGACGCAGTTGTCCCTTTAAGGAAAGGCTCTATCAAACCAAAAATGTTTATTCAAAAATTATTGATTCTGCTTTGCAATATATGGTACGATCAATCCGGTAATAAGTAAATATTTTGATGTTGTTTACCTACCAAGAGACTCAACTAAATAATAAAAAATAAAAAATATATAGTCAATAACGTGTTGAAATAGATCAAAACCAAATAAATACGGAAAATTGGCATACCGTGATTATAAATTTCATCTATAACTTCATGATAAGTTTTCAATTCACTGGTAAATAAAAACAAAATATTAAACGTTTTATTCATTAATACAATTTGATAACAACATACTCACTAAAGTTGTTTGAAATAAGGCGAAGCTTGAATGTTTTGGTATAAAATGTTGTTCAAGTTCATGGTCATTTCATTTCCCCAAGTTTCCAATTTATTTGATTGCTTCATTTTTCACTATTTTTTTTTTTTCTCTGTGAATAAGTGAACTGACCATGAGATTTTTATACTTTATGGAAATAGTTGGCCAATCAAATGATGTGAAACAATCCACTGATTTTACATATCACTATAAAAAAAATTTTAATTTTTTTTTGTTTCAAAAAATTTTGATTTTTACATTATGAGAAGCGTTCCAAAAGAATTAACATTGCGAGATCATCAGATCGGTAAATTTCTTATTTGTATTACCTTTTCAGATGTTTTATATTATCGAAAGATAATATTTACTTTTTTAAAAATAAACAGAGGCAATTGTGACGATGCTCAACCTTAACACCAAACCAGAAGTTGCAGTTATACCAGCATCGTCGGAGAATACGCTAATTCCTTTAGCAAATAATGAACCTGTATGGAAAGTTTTGATATTTGACGAATTTGGTCGGGATATCATTTCTTCTGTCCTTAAAGTTAACGATTTACGCGAGAACGGCGTAACTGTTCACATGTATGCACATTTAATCTTGGGACTCTTTAATTGTCGTTAACCCATAAATTAACGTGTTTCTAAACATGACTCAGTTTTTCAATGGTTTGATGCTTTCTATAGGTTGTTAAGAAGTGAAAGACAACCTATCTCAGATGTTCCCGCGATTTATTTTGTCGAGCCGACATCAGAAAATATACAAAGGATTAGTGAGGTTTGAACAGTCGAGCTAATTTCTTCATTTTTTTTTATTTATATTATGGCTTATAACAGATTTGCGAAATTTAGGATTTGGCCAAAAACCTTTACGAATCATATTATATTAATTTTTTGACAGCTATTTCACGACCTTTACTTGAAGAGTTAGCAGCTACAACAATATCAAATAACACATCAAATTTGATCTCGCAAGTCTATGACCAATACCTAAATTTCATTGTCTCTGAACCGAACCTTTTTTCTTTAAATCAAGAAAACATTTATTATTCGTTAAATGATCCAACCACCGCGGAAACAGCTATAGAACGAGCAATTGACCGCACGGTTAGTTCTTTATTCTCCATATTAGTCACCATGGGAGTCATACCAATAATTCGTTGTCCGAGAGGAAATGCTGCAGAAATGATTGCACAAAAGCTTGATAGTCGATTACGAGATCATGCATTAAATTCACGAAACAATCTATTTTCGGAAAGCTCAACATCCTTAAATTTTCAAAGACCTGTACTGATAATACTTGATAGAAATATTGATCTTGTTCCAATGTTAAGCCATTCATGGACCTATCAGGCGTTGATTCATGATGTCTTAGACATGCATTTGAATAGAATCACCATTGAAACAGATGAAATGGGACGAAACACAAAGAAGAGTTACGATTTGAATAGCGAAGATTTCTTCTGGGCAAAGAATGCATCAAGTCCATTTCCACAAGTAGCTGAAGATATTGATGTGGAACTCAATCGTTATAAGAATGATGCTGCTGAAATTACTAAACTTAGTGGAGTAAACTCATTGGATGATATGGATCAAGTTGATGTTTCTCAAAATACTCAACATTTAAAATCTGCCATTACAGCTTTACCAGAACTTACAGCACGGAAACAAACATTGGATATGCATATGAATATCGCGACATCTTTATTAAAAGGAATTAAAGAACGTCAACTTGATACGTTCTTTCAAATGGAAGAGTCTATAACTAGACAAAATAAAGTAGCGGTGTTGGAAGCTATTAGAGATCCCGAAAAAAAATCTCCAGAGGACAAACTAAGATTTTTTATAATTTATTATTTATCTGTTGAAGAAGTTCCTAAGGAAGATATGGCTGAATATGAGGATGCATTACGTTCTGCTGATTGTAATCTAGATGCATTGAATTATGTTAAAAAGTTAGTATATCTTTTTTTCTATTTAGAATTTTTTCATAACGAAATAATTTAAAATTAATATATATATATATATTTCTCCTTTACGTTGCGTTAATCAAAGAGTACGTGAAATCACTAGGATGACAATGATGACAACTATGACTTCTCAAAGCTCTAGTTTTGGACAATCTAGTCAACTTTTCCAAGGATTTAGTTCTATTGGAAATAAGGTTCAATAAAGTTCATTATTTTATTTTAAAATCAAGAAAACAGTATACATCTTAATTGGTATTTTAATTTCTAGCTTTCGGATCGATTGAAAGAAGGGGGCTTTGAAAATTTAATATCTGGTGTCAAAAATTTATTACCTACACGTAAGGATTTAACTCTTACGAAAATTGTTGAATCTATAATGGAACCATCTGCAAGTGGAGCAAATGAGACGGAAGATTATTTATATTTCGACCCAAAGATGGCAAGAAGCTCTAACGTAAATAAACAAAATAGAAATAGACATTCCTTCCAGGAAGGAATAGTGTTTGTAGTTGGCGGTGGGAACTATATTGAATATCAAAATTTACAGGAATATGCGCAGGTAATTTACATCTTTATAATGCTGCATCTTTATAGCTCTTGCTTTTATTCGATTAACTTTTGTCCTCTACAGCGACAGGCTATCAAGAAAAAAATAATCTATGGTTCTACACAACTTTTGAATCCTCATGCATTTTTACAAGAACTTGCTAAACTTACGTAGTTTTATATTATATCCTAGTAGATAAAGCAATAATAATGATGGTGTTGGAATTTTAATCAACAATAATAATGTATTTTTAATTTTTTTAATATTTCAATTTGTCATGTAATAGGCCTATTTCTTGATATTACATTCAAAGTGAATTTGAGAATGGGAATAATATAAGATTTTATTTTACTATGACTAAATTAGATAGCCCACAACTTGGATTATTTATGTACCAAATGATCCTAAAAAAGGTTCATAAGCTATCATTAATAATGTAGAATAAAGTTATAAAGTTACATTAAAACTTAGATTTGAACCATTTTAACTGTAATTAATGCTGTGTATGCTAGCTATTAATACTGACAAATAAAAATAATAATATAAATTTATTAAATGTAGCTTATTTATTACTCATCATCACCATATTTACATATCCTTAGAATTAGGATCTTCAATAGAATCATTCTCACAAACTTCATGAAAAGTTAAATTTTGTTCCGCTTCGATTTCTTCAAGGCTTTCAACTTCTTCAGACTTGTCTTCTCCTCCATTATCTTCTTCTTCATCCCAAAATATAAAGGACATTTCATTCCTTGGGAAAGCCGTATGGGAATTAACATATTTAACAAACCTCAAAGTACCAGCCGTCCTGATTGTAATGCTTAGAGAATTTCTCTGTGGATGAATAGCCAATAATTCCTGCTCTTCTGCAACATAATGAGTTCCACCTTCCCACTTTTTATCCCATTCACCTTCAATACAAAATAATGTAACATCTACTCCAGTTCTATCTTGAGCTTGATCATGGATTAAAGTATAATCGCCAGGTTGAAATTGTCGAAATTCTGAAGCTATACCCGTAACTTGCCAATTTGAAATTTCATTAAGGTAAGTAGCAAAAGGTTTTGATCTAAAGAATTCATAAACATATTTACAAAAATCTACTAGAGATTCTCTATAATCTTTGATCTTAATGTTTTCGAAATCTTTAAAATCAACGATTTCTGAATCTTTAAGAAGATGATATCTTCTAACAAAAGCCGGTCCCGTTGGTTTTTCCTCCCATCCAGTTTCTTTTATACTTTTCATTAATTTTTCAAAAACATCATCCCGCAAAAATTCTGGCAAAAGAGCATAAGAACACTTATGTAGACCATCTAATATTATTCGCTTATTTCTTTCACTCAAATAAATGGGATTTATAATGTCACTTAAATTAAAATCTTCTGGGGTAGGTGATAAGAAATCCATACGTGATAATCTAGTGTTTAAAGGTCCATGAAACCATCCAGAAATTGAATAACGAATTTTCGTGGAAGATAAAACTTCAGATACTTGATGAAAAGAAGTAGGACTAAGTGTAAAGAAAGCCATTGTATTCCATTTTGGTATAATCGAAAGGGTTACTTCGTCCGGATGCCCTTGAGAATTTCTAAAAACAGGAGTAGAAGAAATTTAATTATGAAAATAAATTATCCAATATTAAAGAATTGTTGTTTGATGTTTACGTGTTAAATAACTCCAAGGCTCCACCGTCTTCTTTCGACCAATCTTCATCAACAAAATAAATAATAAAGGCTATCCTTCTCCCATGCATACTATCATCGTCTTTAATATCATCATCATGACATAAAAGATAATTTCCTTTTTCATACTTATGAGCAGACAAATCAGGGGTATAATCTAAATCAATTCCTACTAAATCAGACATAGTACGAACGAAAATTTCAGAATAAATGGCATCACGTAATCTCGAAAGGTAAGGTTTATCACAAATTCTTAAATCCGAACTTTGGTGAAATTCATAAAGATCATTAGATTTAGGATCAAAATCTAAATTTTTAATTTCATCTTTGACATGAGAAAGAAATTCATTATTAAATATTTTTGGTAAAGTTGCGGCAGTAAATGGGGAATTATAAACTACTGCATGTGAAGTTTCATCAGTATATGACTGGTTTTTTTTAAATGCAAAACAAAATCTTCTAATAAATTCTGGATCCGTATAATTATGATTTAATATATCCAATACTTTGTCTTTTATTTCATCAACTTGATTCATATAATCATAAAAATCAATTTGACCTTCATTTTTATCTGTACCCTGTTCTCCTTGTATATTGCCCAAAGTTTCTATCGTATTTACTATATTTGAAATACTATTTTTATCTGAAATTTTATCAAGTTTTTGTTTTTTGCTTTGTATAATCGTGTCTTTGTCTTCTAATTCTAGAGAATTATGCTTATTTAAAGTTGACATGATTAACAAATTTTCAAAAGGGTTTAAGAATTCCAAAAAACTGATTACCGTATCTATATAATCACGTGATTAAAAGATCATGTATACGTAAAAACTCAGCATAACGATAATTCATTTATTTGTTGCTTTATTAATTAATCTAGATGTTAAAAGTTATGATAGTGACAAATTGTTTAAAACTTAATATTATTCTAGAAATAAAGCTTCTTCAGATATATTTAATACAATCAGGAATTTTTCTTTATTTGAATCTCTAAATTTATTAGTTAAATTGAAATTGTGAATAACAAAACATTAAAAATTGTTAAAATATTGAAATTTAACTAGCCTATTGAAATCAAAATTTATATTTATATCTCAGCTTCCACCGATCAAATTAAATGAAATTTTAATATATTATAGATTGAGATTGTATCAAAGATATATGAAATTTGAATCGGTGCATCTTGAGAAATACGGTGTCAAATTTCGTGTTCGAAGATTTTTGGCTGTCCTCTGTATAATGATATTTATACAAATTTAAATTATTCCATTTTGAGTGAATTTCACATTTGAAATATTGTTTTACATAAAAGCAGAGAGAGAGTTTTTTTCTTAAAAAAATTAAAAAATGTAGAAATTAATGTAAATGATTATTACAAAAAATTGATTAGATTGATATTTTATAATAAAATAACGTATTTAAGGTAAACAATCTAAAAATTAAAAAAAAACTTTAAGAAAAGTCTATAAATGCTTTTGTATTTTGTAAAATATAAGTTTTATTATAAAAATTCGTTATATTCAATAATTTTATTTAATAAAATTTGGATCACTCATGTAATTTGCTATAATAAAAAATTCAGAATATAGAAATTTGTTTGTTATAGTGAGGTTTAACTGTACTGAAAATTCTAAGTTTAACATATTTATTCAAAAATAAATCTATATAAATAATTTATTATTTGTTAATTCAGTGATAAAATCAGAGGATCTGATTTACTACAAAAAGAAATAAAATCAGGATTATTTTTGTATTTGAAAAATATTAATGATCTGTAATGTATTTGGTAAGGTTAATGAAATTTATTTTTTTATTTCTAAATATTTTAATAATTTGTTTATTTTTGATATTATCATTCATTTTATATACATTATGAGTAGCAAAATTAAATACATCTTCTAAAATAATATCTAAAATATCTGTTTTGGTAAGTTTTCTATGTTTTTATTAATTACATTGATATCAATTTATTTATTTATATGAATTTTATCTATTTGTTTATCAATAAAAGTATTTATTTCTATAAGAATTGTTAAGTCAATCCAGTTATTAGATTGACTTTATTCTATAATTTAACTGATGTATAAGATATTATAATTATTAAGCTAGAGGTCTATTTATATTAGTAAAAAAAAGCATTTTAAGAATCTAATTTAGCTAAATGCTCTTTAATAGAGTTAGATTATTAAGAATTATAGTTAACAGATCAGCAATAGCATTAGATATATATGCAGGTAAAACTTTGTATTTTTGTTTTTTATTTTTTAAAATAACAACTATTGTAAAAGAAAAAAACATTTTAAAATTGTTGTTTATATATATACAAGCTGCAGATTACTGTGGTATTAAAGTTTATTTATTAGTATAAGAAGATGGTTTAGAATGTATATAAGTGATACAATATTTTATGATAGTACAGTGGCTTCCAAAAGAAACGCAAGTGGCATTGCTTGCCTTTAATTGCCTGTAACTCACTGTGCACGAATGCT
>CAMKVN010003015.1:0-11579 GCA_946474995.1 Funneliformis geosporum
TTATATTTTTTTAAAAAAATATTAAACAAAATTAATAATTGTTTAGTTTCCTTTTTTAGACAGGTCAGGTCAGGTCGAGTCGGATCAAATGTATATTTAATTTAGATCAATTTTATGTCTGACCCGACCTGACCTTATCAGGTTGGGTTAAGTCAATTACCCGATCCGACCCAACCTGTTCGGAGCTCTATGGTAAAACTATTCAATGACCAAACATGAAACGTGGCATTGGAAAGAACTAAACAATACGAATTAACCTACAAAGATACTATTGCAATACAAGCCTATATGAACAAATATAGTGCTCCTTTAATTGTTGATAATCAAATGAATACTTAAACAATACTATTATCGCACTATCACAACAAGTACAACAACTTAATGTAGAAATAACAGGTGAAGCTATCAAGGCAATCAAAGGAATAATCAAATGATCTTTTAACAAAATAGCCAACCAAATAATAATGGCAATCAATTTAATAATTACTCTACAAATTGCAATCGTAAAAATCTTACCTTCTATTGCTATAGACAGTCTGGCTATATTAAGAGCAACTGTTTTCTCAATACTTAATTCAATAATAAAAGTAACTAACAGACCAATATTCCAGTTAAATCACAATCCATTGTAAACCAAATTCCAGTGAATAATTTGACAGCTAACGTATTACTACCTATTAATAACCCAGTTAATAATAATCTATCAAACAATGCCAATAATCAAGCATTACAATTGTTAGCATAATTGTTAGGACAACAATAAGATGATCAGTCTTTAAACTAGAAGGTGTACCTCATGAGGGTAATGATACAAAACCTTCTTTTGTTTTCTCTAACTTATCAATACAGGAAGCATTAATAAATAAAAGAAGACGAGTAATTAATGAAGAGGATTTTGTCAGAGAAAGAGAAAATCAACAAAGAGATACAGTTGCAAAAGGATTACTAAACCAAAAGGAAAAGAAAACCTCTAGCTACACCACCTATAGTTAACATAATACCATACAACAACTGTTTGACCAACCAGTTAACATAACTAATGGACAATTATTAGTAACAAATACTAAAGTGGTGAGAAATCTAATGAATAAATTAAGAAAGCCAATTAATAGAAAACCAAATAAAGGCAAAGGCCTTGAAATATCACAAGGAGATAATCCATTTTCATTTGAAGTACTTCCATTTATATCTAAACCAAACAATGATAATGAAACATTCAATAAACCATCTGCTTCTAAGAAAATAGACACAGGCGAAAATAAAGAAGATGACATCCTTGTAACAAATGGGATACATCAAACAACTATTAATAATAATAATCAAAAGTCAACTGCCTTATACTGTCAAACACATATTAAAAATAAGGAAATATCATTAATTGTTGACTCAGGTTCTTCAGGATGTATTATATCCGCTGCATTAATCGAAGAACTTGGAATGGAATGTAACACAGTCTCCAATACAATAATGGTTAATGTTAATGGTAAAAGAAGAAGACCTTTAGAAAAAGTTACTAATGTTCCTTTAAGAATAAAGGGAAAAATAATTTCCTTTGATGCTATAGTAACTAGAACAGATTCTTATGACGCTATTGTAGGAAATGACTGGTTAGAAAAGACTGATGCTAAAATAAGTTATAAAAACAAAGTTATGACATTTTACTAGGGTGAACATGCAATAAATGTGCTAATTGAATTCCATCAATTCCCAAAAATAAGAACTGAATCAGTTAATGATAATGAAAATGAGGAAGAATATGAGGAAGAAGAATATGAGGAGATTAATGATGAAGATGAAGAGCAGAAAGAACTATTTTGCTACACAGAAGAATTATCTGTAGAAGAAGTTCAAGCAATCGATCATGAAATAGAAAGTTTAGCAGAACAAAATCAAAATATAAAAGAATCCTTCTATCAATATAAGAAAACAGAAAAAGTAAACTTTCATGTTGGAAAACTTACACCAGAATAGTCTAAAAAATTTGATGATTTCATGGTACAGTATACTGATCTTTTCATTTGAAAACCTAATCAATTTGGAAAAACAAATGTAATCACACATGTTATCGATACTAAAGAAGCAACTCTAATAAAGCAAAAGTTCTATAGTACCTCATACAATAATCAACAATTCATAAAGGACTGGTTTAATAAAACCATCAAAAAGTTAATAGACTTCACCAGTAGTTGTAGTGGAGAAGAAGAATGGTAAAAAGTGCTTATGTATCAATTATCGTAAGCTTAATAATGTTATCAAAAGGGATCACTATCCACTATCCATATTGATGATTTGTTGGAAACATTATAAGGTTCACAGTAGCTTATCTCATTGAATCTTGCTAGTAGATTTTGGCAAGTTAAATTAGAACCTAAGGATAAAGAAAAGACTACCAGATTTGGAACTTATGAATTTAATGTCATGCCTTTCAGTCTTTATAATGCTCCTGCTACATTTCAAAGGTTTATGGATACTATTTAACGAGATATCTTATGGCAATATGTAATCATTTATGTTAATGATATCAACATTAGCTTCTATACTTAGAATAAGTATTTATATGATTATGACAAGCTGGACTAAAATTAAGTCCAGAGAAATATTTCTTCTTTGAACAGAAATTACCTTTCTTGGGAGAAGAAATTCAAACAGATCCAGATAAAATAATTACAATTAGAAATTTATCCATCTCAAGATACCTGACACAATTAGAGAATTCATTGCCCTTGCATCCTATTATAGAAGATTTATCAAAGAATTCACAAATACAGTTGAACCATTAAATAGATTATTAAAAAGAATACATCTTACATCTGGACACAATAACAATAAGATGCTTTTGAATAACTTAAAAATTGTTTGATTACACCACCAATATTTGCATACCCTGATTTTCACAAACCCTTTGTTCTTTTGCTTTTGGAGTAATACTTTCTCAAAAGAATGAACAAAATAGAGAATGAGTTATTGCATATGCAAGTAGAATATTGAAACTACCTAAGAGAAAGTACTCAGTTACAGAATAAGAATGCCTAGCTATAATTTAGGCTGTCAAATATTATTATTATTACTTACATGAATATAAATTTACAGTAATCACTGATCATGCTGCCTTGGCTTACTTAAAGAACATAACAAATCCTGTTGGAAAACTTAGACATTGGCTAATGGTACTTAACACATATGAAATTAAAATTATTAATCGATCTGAAAAACTTCATACAAACGTAGATATATTAAGCCGAATATAACATTAGAAAGTTTTTAACCACAAATTCATTAGCAAACAGATTTGTTTATAACAAATACTCTAATGATAATTCTTTTTTGATTTAACCCAACATGACTTGGATACGTATTTTTCACTGGTATACTATCTCACAGAATTTCAAATGCCAACACAATTAAATCAACAGCAACAGGTAGCAATCAAATGTAAGTCAAGATATTTTATTGTAATAGAAGGACAGATTTACAAAAAGAATAAGCAAGAACTGTACCGCCTACATAAATTTGTTAAAATTAAATGAAGTAAAACATAATATTGTATAATTTACACTCTGATTATCTGACTGGATACTTTTCATTAGAGGAAACGTACAGGAAAATCAAAATTAGATACTATTGGCCACAAATATACGATGATACTTGATGATATGTTCAAACTTGTGATGAGTGTCAAAGAAGAGACAAGAATAAGAGAACCAGACCTTTACATCCAATAAAAGTTGAATAACCCTTTGATCGAGTAGGTATGAACATTGTTGGACTTCTACCAATAATCAAACGAGGAAATAAGTACATTGTAGTAGTAACAGATTACTTAACTAAATGACCAGAAGTAAGAGTATTGCCAAATGCAAAAGCATCATCAGTAATCCCCTTCTTTTATAAAGATATCATTTGCAAACATGGATGTCTAAAGTAACTTTTGACAGATAGAAAAACACCAGACCAATGGACTTGTGGAAAGATTTAATAGAACACTATATGAAACCTTGGTAAAATTTGCAAATGAAAATAAGAATGATTGGAATACTTTTATTCCTTTCACATTATTTGCATACTATACAAAAAGGCATAATACCATACAATATGAACCTTTTTACCTAACCTATGAAAGAAAAGCAACTTTACCAATAGAATTTCAAATACAAACACAAAAGGTACAAGCAAAAGAAACCAATGATAAAGATGATCTATTAAATCGTATATGACAAATAACTGGGAGAATAGATCATGACATTAATCAAGCGCAGTCAAATATAGAAAATTCCCAAAGGAAACAGAAGTAAAAACATGATAAAAATTTAACAAATGAATATATTTTTAAAGTTGGAGAATTAGTTTTAATGCATAAAACTGAAATACAGAACAAAAAGAAATTAGAAGAGCAATAGAAAGGAATATACTACATTCATGCAGATCTTGGAATCGGAGTGTACAAATTAAGGACAATAGATCGCAAAGTACTAAAAATACTGATCAATGACACAAGGCTTAAAAAATACCATCAACGTGTATTACCTGAACTAATTGTATTAATTGAGAATCAATAATTAATGTTACAAAAAGTTCTGGATATTACTTCCTTTTAGATATATATACAAGTATAATTAGTAGCAAAATTACTTAAAAAAAACAAAAAAAATGGAAAATTTGACATTCTGCCAACCTATATCAAAATCTTATCTCAAAATTTTCAATTAATTCTTGAAGACTTACAAAGAATTGAATCACAAAAAGTAGCTATTTATTTTTTACCATATGATGATACAATGGTATTGGAAATGAAGTTCTTCTTGATAAAGCAAACGTTTCTAAGAGCTAAGCGAATATACAATTGTATTCTAATGATGATGAATGCTTTCTATCTAGAAGATTGATAGAAATAATTGAGAATCTTATTACAAGGACTGTGTATTCCAAAAAATATCTGGATACTATTATAAACAGCTGTTCAAATTTACTATCTTTTTGAATTTTTAGGACCAGATCAAATTGTGAGAACACATTATGTGACCTTGAAATGATTGAACGTCTCTCAGTAACAGAATATAATACTCTCGTGGAAAATGCCACTGATACTTTTGCAGAAACGCAAAATCTTGAAGGAGAGTGATGTTACATGAAAAATCATTAGGATGATCTTTCTAATGTAAATCCCTAAAAACTATGTTAATCTTGTTAATCTCGTTAACGTCATCTACTTAGTTTATTTATTTAACTTAGTTTATTAATTATATTTAGTTTATTTATTTAACATTGTTAACAATTATATATTTTTGATTTTATATAAATATGAGTTGAAAATCCTTGTAGATTTGAGGAGTTCACTCAAGTAAAGAAATATAAAAATAGTTTAGATTAGTTTAGTTTGATTATTTAGAACATTTGTACAATACAGAAGCATTGATATTTGAGGCAGTACACATTTGTTAGTATATATCAAATAAACTACCGATACCTATATTTTACCTAATCTCAACTATAAATAAAACCTTCTGCTTATCACATATATTATCTGTTTGCTTATAACATTTAAGTAACATAAAGAACTGATCATAACAATATTAAACTAATGAAGAAAAAAAATTTCTTTTAAATATTAATAATACTGAAGGTTTAAATAAAATCATTAGACTTCAAAAAGCAAAATATGAACAAACTTTTATAAATTTTGAATATATAACAAATAGAAAAAATCAAAATAATGTACTTATAGCTTATAATTTTTTAAATAAATATCTTTTTTTTAAACTTTATAATTATAAATAAACTTTTTATAATAAATAAAATTTATTTAATAAAAATTTGTAAGCTAAAAACTTAATTATTTTTATATTATAAAGATACTAATGTTCTATTTTATAACTTGAGTATTATCATATTTCTTTAAAATTAAGCACTTCAGAAAATAGTCACGATACATATTTTATTAGTTTCCAAAATAAGCATAATCATATTATTTTAATTAACAATAATAAATTCATATATTTTATTTAAAAAAATTCATTGCCACTATTATTAACACTATCACTATTATTATTCATACTATCACTATTATTATTAATGCTATTATCATCACTATTACTGTTACAATTATCATTACTATTAATATCACTATTAATACTATTACTTTTATTATTACTACTATCAACATTTATAATGTCTATAAATTCATCTTTAATTTCTTCTTTAATCTCTTTTTCACTTTCAATTGGTCCATTTAAAGAATTTGAAAGCTTATATATTTTAAAAAATTTAATGATAATTTCATCTAAATTGCTTTTTAAGAAAATTTGACTCATATGCAAATATCACTTAATCTTACTTGATAAAGGTTGTTAGCTGTAAAATTAATATTATTAAAAGATCATTAAAATTGATCTACAAATCAATATTTGATTTAGTTAACAAATATGACAAATTGGTTATATTTGACCAATCTATCATATTTATCATATTTATCATATTTGTCAGATTTGTCATATTTGTTATATTTATTAATTATATATTATTTATTATATTTATCTTATTTATTATATCAGATATATTTGTCTTATTATATTATTATTATGTATTTGTCCTTAAGTTGAAAAATAACTTGAGATAGAGATTTATAAATAAACTAAAAATTAACTATCTTCAAATAATAAATATCAATAAAGATGATCTAACCCTTTAATTAATTAAACTTGTGTGTATTTCTTTTATAGTTTAAATATAATTAAACTTTCTGTTAACAAATATAAATTGTTAATTTAATAATGTTGTTAATGATAGTCTAGTTATGATGCATTAGTACTGCACCAATTATAATTAACGAATGATGATTCCATCGATCATGAATCTCAAATTTCTCTAATTTCTATGATTTCTATCATTTCTCTAATTTCTTAGTGATCTTAGCTATTTATAATTTCTTATATACATTACATATCTTATATATCTTTAATTTCTTATTTATATTATATTTTTTATTTTTCTTTACTATATTAAATATCTATTTCGTATTGATGTATTTTATATAAATATCTTGTATTCTACCTCAATAAATAGCAGAATCGCTACAATTCTCTAATAAATCAATAACATTTATCTCTTAACAATTATATCTTTGCTCAATATACAATTTTATACTTTTTTAAATCTATATCAATAAAGACGACCTGACCTTTCAACATAATTAATCTGTGTTTATTTCTTCTATAGTTTAGATGCACTTAAACTTTCTGTTAGCAAATAATCTTAATTAACTTAATGACGAACAGTTTAAGCTTAATAAGTGGTAATTCCTGCCAGGCTATTCTTTGTTGATAATATATACAACGAACTGCTGACAAACTAGAGAGATGTATAAATTTTGAAGAAGTTGAACATAATACAACTGAACATATTATTAGATACTATTCCAATGCTAGTTTAAACGTATATTACACTTGCTTTTGGTGTTATCCCCCACCCTCGAATAATAACCTTACAGATAGTTTTATATACTTTTGGGTTTGGTTTAATTTTGAACATCAAGCTGACACTTATTCTGCAAGAACTACTGTTGCAGTTAATTTATTTAAAAACCTATACAATACTCTTGAATCAGAATATCGTGATGAACGATTAAAAAGTGTTATCATAACAATACTTTCTAGTATCTACTACTGAATTACACCATTTTCATTTGATGTTTTATATTTATATATTCAAGGCGTAGCATTCAACACCACCTGTTTTGAAGATAAGTTACACTATCCATCTCAAAAAGTGTTTACATTGAAATATTAGACCAAGATTTATTACAAATATAAAGAGACTGACAATTATTATACCAAATACTTGCCTCACTAATCCCTCTGCTAATAGTTTATCTAATTCAACTACCAGAACTCTACCACCTGAACCACTGGACTTAATGGCAGCAACAGAAGATTAAATAAGAGAAGCTTTAGAAGGAATCTTTGGAGTAGGAGGAGCACGAATAAGAGGAAAAAGATATACCTTTAAAGTTGATTATTTATATAGAAATGAAAATGAAGATATAAGCGAATGGCTCACTACATTTGAACAAGCATCTAATACAAATCGATGGACTATAAAAGAAAGAAAAAGGCTATTGCTGGAAGACATATGAAAGGAGAGCCGCAGACTAATTCAAAGGTGTATTAGCTGTTATAAGAAATCATTGAAATACAGGAACCAATACTTGGAACAACTTTGTAAACCTTTTCAAAGTATGCTTTATTAATAAAACTAAGAAGAATCAATAGTATCAAGTATTGTTTGTACTTCGACAACAAACTGATGAATCTGTTGACTCGTACGCTAATAAATTTAAGAAATTAGTAAATATAATCAGAATGACCGATGAAGTGTAAAAAAAAGAATGTTCCTTATAGGACTCAATCCAGCATATACTTCACTTGTATATTCTCAAAACTAAGTTGACTTAAATGCCGCAGTAAATTCAGCCAGAACTATCGAAATTGGTTATAATTTTGCAACTGCTAGAATGCCTAAAAACCTTAATGCAACCACTAGTACTACTCCTACCATCCAAAAAAACTACTTTTGCTAGTAATGAAGTCGATGAACTAATGAAACGAATAGAACAGCTATCTCTCAATTATGCTAATTTAACAACTGCCTTGTTAGCTCAACCCCAAGCGCCTCCAAAGAGAAGAAATTTCAATAATAAAAGGAATTTTCCAAATGAACGAAATTTTAATAATAAGCGAAATTTCTCTGGTAACTGAAGTTATTCCAATACATAAAGGAGATCACAATCAACAAATTTATCTTATTTCAATTATGGAAAAGTTAGACATTTCAGTAAAGAGTGTACTGCGTCTTGACAACCAAGGTTAAACTAAAATCTACAATTTGAAAATCAAAGAGATGTTCATTTAGCTGAACAATATTATGATGAAGATGCAATTATGAAACTAAAGAAAAAGAAGAGTATGAAGTCTACTTAAATACCAGATCTAGATCATACCCTAAAAATCCAATCTCAAAGAACAGAAGAAAACAAAGTGAATCACAACGAGAAGAACTTTTGAGACCTACGATAACTCAACATTTTAGTTCTTCCATAATCGATAAAAAAATGAAAGCAGAACTAACACCTTTAGTTGAATCAACTGTGACAGAAAAAACTGAAAAATCTTCTCGACAACGACTATTATCTGTACCAATCGAGCAACTCACTAAATTTAATGTTTCCACATATCTACAGAATTTACCATGTAGACTCTCAGTAGGACAAGCAGCACATGCCATACTAAGGTATCGATCAGGTTTAGTCAAAGCTGTCAGACGTTTCAAAAAGAAAGATGCTAAAAAAGTAACCTAGTAGAAAGTGATGGAGAACCAACTACTACTGCCAAATATACATTACATATTGGACAGAAAGCCCAAACAGCTATTGTTGATAGTGGAGCTGTCACTAATATTATTACTAAAGCCTTATTGGACAAACTTAGACTTGAAATTAATTGTTCTTCAAAAATGATTGTAGTTACTGCCAATGGAGCCAGAACTTATTTACTTGGAATAATCGATAATGTATCAGTAAACATTGGAAAAATTCAAATCCTTACATCCTTTCAAGTCTTAGAATTAAGAGACAAAATTCTCATTCTCAGAAATGATTGGCTCAGAGAAACCAATGCTAATATGAATTGGAAACAATCAACACTAACTATCAAACAAGAGAAATATGTAATTCGAATTTCTATTACCTTCACTAAAACTGCTAAAGTAGTAACCAAAGAGGAATAAAAAACTGACGATGATAACGAATTTGAAGATGAATATTTGAAAGAATATCCTGTTTACTTTCTGATAAGCAATATGAATCCGAATCTAATGATAACTGTGAATTAGAATTCAACCCTTGGAATAACTATTACTTTCCAATCTACTCAGAGAATGATACAGAAGATGAGAAAACAGAAATCAATTCTCAAAAGCTAATCCAGTAATCTTTCTCGCTGAAACTGCTGAATATATAGCTGATGAAGAAATTATTCCCTTCAAGCAAACTTGACCATTAGATTATTACCAGTAACAATTATTTCAAAATCTCCTAAGTGAATATGCTGATATCTTCGCAAAAGTCAAACGGAAATTGGAAGAACAACTAAGATAAAACATCGTATATATATATACCGGTAATGCAATGCCTGTTGCTCAAAAACAATATAGGACAAATCCTGAAAATGTAAAATTTTTAAATGAATAGTTGAAGAAAATGGAAACTAATGGTATAATTCAACCCTTATACAGCCCTTGAGCCTCACCAGTCGTGATCATAGGAAAGAAAGGAGGAGACAAAAAACTTTGCATTGATTATTGGAAACTCAATGCAGTAACAAAAATAGATGCTTATCCTTTATCACAAATTGACGATTTATTAGATTCTCTCGGCAGAACTTATTGGTTTATTATACTTGACCTAGCCAGTGGATATTGACAAGTAGCCATGCATCCTGATGATATTGAAAAAACTGCTTTTATCACAACTCATAGATTGTACGAATTCCTTGTTATGCTGTTTGAACTCAACAATGCAACAGGAACTTTCCAAAGATTAATGAATTGGATTTTAAAAGATTTCATTAGAATTTTTGTAGCAGTATACTTAGATGATGTGATTATTTATACTAAAGGATCATACGAATTACACATTGATCAAATCAACCAAGTTTTTCAAGCTACATGATGCTTAGTTATCAATTAAACTTAAGAAATATCATTTTTGTCGATCTTCAATCGCTTTTCTTGGACATACCGTAGAACAAGGAGGACTCTAACCTGATCCTGAAAAGATCAGAAAAATTAAAGAATTTTCTGAACCAAAGACCTTAACACAACTGCGTGCAGCTTTAGGATTATTTGAATATTACCGAAAATTCATAAAGGATTTTGCTAGACATGCTAAACCTTTGACAATATTATTAAAAAAGGATCAACCTTTTAATTGGGAAAAAAAACAACAATTTTCTTTCGATCGTCTAAAAGAAAGACTTATAAAAGCACCTATTCTACAATATTCAGATTTTAATATTCCCTTTACTCTATATATGGACGTATCTAAAAAAAGATTAGAAGCAGTTCTTTCACAAAAGAAGAAAAAAAAAGAATATGTTATTGCATATACTAGTAGATCTACAAACAAAGCTGAAAAAAATTATCCAATAACTGATTTGGAATGTTTAGCAATAGTTTGGTCTATTAAACATTTTCATCACTACTTAAGTCGCCCATTCACAATTGTAACTGATCATGCTGCATTAAAATAGCTAAAAACATCAAAAATGCCTAAAAGACGACGTGCTAGATGTATAATGGAACTGCAACAACACCACTTCACCATTGAGCATAGAGCAGGAAAATATAATGCTAATGCAGATGCATTATCTAGAATGTACGACAAAGAAGAATCAACAAATGAATATTTCATGATTGGAACTATCGATAAACCATGGGATGCTGATACTGAAGGAGAATCTCAATAGAATAATAATAATTCTGACAATGAAAAAGAATTTGAGTGGCATGTTTCTTTAAAGAATAATTCA
>CAMKVN010003016.1:0-11579 GCA_946474995.1 Funneliformis geosporum
TAAAACTTACTATAATTTATTATATATTTATAAAATTAATTTAAAAAAAAAAATTTTAATTATTTATAAAAGTAAATCAGAAGAGAATTTATAGTAAATAAGCAGGCAAATTTGCTTACAAAACCCTACGATTTAAGGGATATAATATTAATAATAAATTTAATTAAGTTAATAAGTTTCCTTAATAACTTAATTAAGGCAAAAAACTTAAAAATGTTAAAAAAAACTTTTTAAGTCCCATTTTCTGACCTTGATTTAACACAAAAAAAAAAATCTTTACGCATCCTCTTCATTAATAATCCTATTATAAGAACTGAAGTGGAAAAAATAATTCCTACTTGTAAAGACAATGGAGAGGTACTTGATTATTTGAAAAAACTCCTAAAGCCTGATATGTTCTCACACAGAGATTTGAACGAAATATTAAATAATGTGGCTTGACTTTTGATATCTGTAGCTTTTATTCTCATATGCGCTGTCATATTAATAATATTTTCTAATATATATAAATTTCTACCATTATAACTTTTCAGTAACATCTCTCAAACCTATTCATCAACATCGTTCTTCATCCTTTCCCATAAAAAGAGAAAAAAGAAGAAGAGGTAAAGAAAAAATTATTAATTTTCTTAATGTTCGTAAAGAAAATATTATTCATAATGGATTAAATTTTTTTATTTGTTTTCAGGAACGCGTTTTATAAAATTGATGTATTAAAATATATGTATAAACAAAGTTATTTGTATATTGTAAATTCAATATATGTATGAAACATAAAAGTTACATTTTATTACAAATAAATAGAATCTTACCTCGCGTTATAAGTAAAGTAATGAATAATCATACATTTTAAATGATTTTTCATATAAATACCTGGATTTTTATCCTAAAAAAATAGCAAAAAAATTTTATTCAAAGAAACAAAATAATGATTAAATGTCTGATAGATGAGTTTATATCCGAAACATCTGCGATAATGCCATTTTCGAAGACTTCCTTAAAAGTGAAATTCCTCAAATTGAATATAACTAAGAATGTCCCATTACCATTGTATGCTTCAAAAATACCGCTAAAAATACCTGTAACTGCTACCTCTCAAGGTGATTCATCCATCGCTCTTAATACACGATCATCCTGAAGGTAGTATAAATCAACAGATTACTAAGTTCAAGCATTCAGTCTGCAATACAAAAAGCAAAAAATATTTTGCTAGTACTTCTGGTGACTTATTATGTTGTAGTTGGGGTTTTACTTTTTAATATCACGCAAGGAAATAGTGACATTGAAGTAATTGAATATCTAATTACACTGATGATATGCTTATATTGTGACTTGTTCATTGCATGTACAACAAAATTCGCCAAATCCGTAATTTTAGTAATGACTTTCCATTATTAATGAAGCACAATTTGCGAACAGTAATGGTCTCTGATGATGCTATTGAAAGACTTTGAAAATCTTAAAAACGCTGGATTCTGTTCAATCAGTATATACCTCAACTGGCCAATATTGGAAACCATTTTCTTATTAGTTAGTTGTTTACCCAGCTGATTTGTTCAAAAATCGTATGAGATAAATAATCATTTGAATAATCTAAGAAACCGACCAGAACAGAAACAACTAATTGAAATTATTGATTACAATAATGCATCAGAAGTATCATCTAAAATTTCTAGATATGCTTAAAAATACCATGAAAATAAAGAAAGTAGATGAAGAGGGAAAAGTAGTAAATAGCAAAAGTTAATTATTGCTCAGCAATTCTTATGTTTCCTTGAAATAATAAGTTTTCGTGATTTTATTATAAACATGGGATTTTTTTTCTAAAAGAATAAAAGCGAAAATCTTTATTAATTTTTTAGTAATAAAAAATGATGAGTAGTAACGAAATATTGACGTGTGTTATTTCTTTGCTTTCTTAAATTCCGAAAAAATTTCTATAGCTAATTTCTATCACTATTAATGCTAACTATAATAAAAATTTGTCTATCTATATCTCTCACACTAATAAGGATTAAGTTCCGCAAGATTTCAAATCTACAATATAAATGCCAGAGATTAACAATTAAGTGAAAAAAATACAATACTTCCGATTCATTATTACCGTTATATTTTATAATTATGATATACCATTTCGCTTTATATCTGAAAAAAAATATTGTGGGTTCTTTAACTTGCATTATGCTGAGTTGAATACAATTTCAATGGTAAATGATACGCGTGATGTCAAAAATCAGGTGAGACAAGAAATGAATTAGAATTAAAATTATTTCTTTGGACCATTAATTTTGCAAAAGACATTTCTAAATGACCTGTATTTCACATTTTTTTATTTCTCATATATTATTGCAGAAGATATATCGAATATTTATATATTTTTTTATATATAAGAAAAAAAAGAAAAAGTAATCTCGGTTAAGAAATTGATCCCTGGTTATTATACTATCAACTTCGTCAATTCCACATTTTAGAGCTTCCTAAATCATTCTCTTATACATTTAGACGGACTTATTTCAGGTATCTTGTAATGACAAGACAGTAGTCTATTTTGCATGAAAGTGATGTGTAAGATTTTCGATACTTACATTTGAGTGAGTTAGAAAGTTAATAGCAGAATGTGGGTAAGAAGAGTCTTTTTTGAGTACTGGTAATGTTTATATAATATCAAGGATCCTGAACCTGACTACTGCAGATTCTTTTTACTAGACATATATGTAGAAACAATATGTGTAAACCGTCATCTAATTTACTTTAGAAAAATTAACATATTGGTTTAATCTTTCTGAAAATTCGTTATAAGTTGTTTGGTTCTCGTTTTTAAAGGATGCGATGGTGTATTTTAATAAAAATTTAATGACAAATGTGTAAATCCTAAAACTACATGTGAATACACAAAAATCAAGGATTTTAACCGAACCGAAATGGATCGCTACTCATGATGATATTTATTGATGCTATAATGGATCAATTTCATAATAGTTTATTGTCGTAGCCCACTGATTTATCATTGAATAAAAATAATTTTTTTTTTTTAATTTTCAATTTTTTAATTTACAAAATGAGTAAAATTGAGAACCAGTTTATAAAGGCAGAAGCAGATTTGAAGGAGTGAAATGAAGCATAAGGAAAGAGGTTGGTAGAGTTGGAAGTGGATTTATTGGAGGAAAGATGGAGTGGTAAAGTGAAGAAGGAAAAGAAAGATATTTTAAACAATTTAAAAAAACAGAAAAGCAGTTTAGAGGAGTTAAAAGATAGTTGGAAGGCATTGTATCAAAAGGAGTTAGCTGAAGAAAATGTAATGAATAAATTGCGTAAAAAAAAATTGCAAAAAATTGTTTTTCATTCATTCCATTCATTTCATTTCGTTTATTTATTTATTTGGTATATTGTTGCAACTTTAACTGTTTTGAGCTTTTTTTTCACATGTTTATAATTCATTCTCTATATTCCAACGTTTTACACTTTATTAGGTAAAAGTGAAGAGTACTATATTATTATATCATCAATTATTTTAATTTCTTTTTTACTAATCACATTTTTATTGTACTGTCTTACCACATCCTTTATTTCGACTCCACCAGGCTTTGCTAATAATGGTGAGTGAAGAGATTATATGAATAAACTGACAAGCTCCATGAATAACGAATACTTTTATATTATAGATCTTGAGATTAGAAACAATTTGTATAAGCGTCATTGAACCGATTCAAGTGGTAAGTATAATGAGATGTGTTTTTATTTTATGGTACTTGCATTCTATTCTAATTCATTTCTAGATATCAACCCCTCTATTATCAGCTTAGATTTCTATTAGAGGGAGAACTTTTACAGCTTGATGCTAGTGTTTTACCAGAGTGGAATGATAAAGAATTGGAAAAAACAGTGTTATTCCCCGATCACACGTAATTTTTCAAATAGCAATGAGTGATCTTTTACTTCATCTGAAAAATGGTCCTTGTATATCAATAACTGCATTCTCTTTCACAAAGTTTTGCGAGGTCCCAGTGGCTCTGGAAAGACTACCACACTTGTTGTTACAGGATATTTTGCCAAAAAGAGTGGATGTATTGTATTTCCTGTACAAGGTAAATACTTTACTGATGGTACGATGTGATTAAACAGTAAAATGTAGAGCTTCTTAAACCAATGGCTTTATGAGCAGATAAGGCATTATTACAAAAGATACCTTGTCAGATTACTGGTTATAAAAGCCTCTATGAAATCGCAAATGCTGGAATTAGCAATAAAGATATGTCGATTTCGATTTTCAAAAATTTCGTACAGGAATTGCAGCAGGTAGTTCACGTCCCTGTCATATTTTTGATTGATCAATGCGACGCATTAGTATTACCTCATCAATGTCAACTCAGATCAAATGCTGCACCAACCCAGATACAACCAGAAGAAAACCCGATCTGTAACATTTTCAAAAACTGGGACACATTCAAAGTCAAACGTGGTGCTGCCCTCTTTGCTTTCTCTTCAACTTTTCATGCTAGTAGTATAGCAGATGACGGTAGTCTTATGCTTATGGACACCATCAATCTGTTGACAGAAAGTGACTGGTCTCGCCTTACAGATAAGCTTATGCAGGAAAGGTGTTTACCGAGTAAACATAAATCTTAGAATGTAAGGGAGTTAACAGATGGACTTCCACGAGAATTACATCGATATTGTAAAGCATGGATGACTATAAGATTTCATGGTACTGAGATATCTATTAGAAAAATATATATGAACCTTGCAGTTGAATACTACATGATTAGAATACAAAGACTATTGGATCCTCAGCGGTTTGGAAAAGCAGTGAATGATAGCAGCATCTTTGCTGCTAAACTTTTCATGGGTTTAGAAATGTGAGGTATTCCTGAAAGTTGGAAAGTTTCAGGTATGATCATGTATGATGATATGAAATATCTTCTTGTCTGTCCTCCAGCTGAGCAAGCCATTTACGAAGTATTTGATGATGATCATTTGCAGAATGTGATTGCAGTAATAGGGAGGATGAAAATATATCATAGAGAGCCTTGGAATTATGTATCCAGCATCGATTCCGAAAGGCGACATTATCAGAATATCCAGTCTTTATTACTTACCATAATTTAGCAAATGGAGATGAAAAAAAGATGAGAGTAGTAGTAAATAAAATTGTACGAGCAGATGTAACACCTTCATAACAAATCTCACTGGAAAAGGGAACTATGTACGTATGTGAGCGTGGTCACGCTGTTATTGATTTCTTTATTTACGATTTATATGGTGAGAGAATATGAATGCAGATGTCATCAGAATCAGCATACTGGGAACATCATATGAAGTATGAGGATCTTTTCAAACAAAATGCCATGTTAGGATCTTTTAGTATTTACGATTTCTACCGAATTGCTACAGGTTCTAGTACAAGGAGAGCAACAAGTCTTGAGATAAACGAATATTATATATATGTCACCATGTCTAATTCAAAGATGAGGACTACCACTTCTGGGTATAATCATATAGTTTGTCTTGTAACTGATGATCATACGCGCAAGTTTCTCAAAAATATGTTATGATGTAATACTAAAATAATGTTACCATTTTGTAATTCCATTGGATATTCTGTAGTTGTTTCTAACCAAATGTATGCAACTCAAAAAGCTGCTTATATTTTATTATTTGATAATAACGCTATTAAAGAAAAGAGTAAAGAGAATTGGCTAATATAAAAGATTTTTTTTTTATTATCAAACCTACAATGTTCTTGCTATAGATTTTAATTATCACCTTTACGTCTTTACGTTGGGGTGGCAGATGGACTAAATAAATCAAACATATATGTAGGCCTATATAATATTTTTTTTTTTTATAATACAGGTTTTTTATCTCTGGTAATTCAGGGATTTTATAGTATTAGGGATCTATACAGGTAAATATGGCTTTTTCAATAAAATATAAATTTTTATTTTTAAAAGAACTTTCATTATATTACAAAAATTCATTTAATATGTTTTGAGAATGTGCGATTTAATCCATTCCATTACAATTTCTCTTTTTGTCATGAGCTTGCAATGCATCTTGCGATGCATTTTTCACAACAAAAATTATTAACATTTAAACAATAATAATTATTTAATGAATATTTAAAATATTAAGAATAACACAACGCATTAAAGGCAGTTCGTAAAGTTGGCATCTATATAGCTTACAATATCTCGTATTTCTGATAAAAATGAGAAAAACCCATTTTTTTTAATGAGAATGACGCGTCTGACGTATATCAAATTTATTATTGTTAACATTATATATTTTTCATGACTTAATTTGCTTAATATTCTATAAATTTGTTCTTGTATATTTTGAAATTAAAGTTATTATTAAAATATAAAAGTAAAATAGAAAAATTGTTTTGTAATAAAAAAATTTTTTAAAAAAAAAATAACTTTATAAACAATTATTATTACACTCAAATATCTGTAAAACAAAAGTATATATGCATACAATAATACTTATTAAATTGATTATTTAAATTATTAAAACTTGTTACAAAACAATTAATATATTTGTTTTTATAAATACATTTACAGAAATATATTATAATAAATTTGTTTTGAATTATTTTTATAATTAGATTTTCAATCAAAATAAAAAATAATAATATAATCCTTTTTGATAATACTATTTCAAAGTTTTAAAGTCTAAAAAAGAAAGATAACTTTTAAAAAAAAGAAAAAAAAAACTTGATTATAATATTTTTAAAATAATAATAAAAAAAAAAATAAAATTCCTTTTATAAATTATCTATTTAAAATTCAAATCTTTTAAATCCAAAATTTATTTAAAAATTTACTTCTTAAAAAAAATAAAATCTTAAAATCCAAAGAAGCAAAGTTTGAAATAGCAGAATTTGAAAAAAAAAATATAATTAGATGAAATTTAAAAATTGAACAAGGTTTAAAATAGAAGTTTGAATTGATTAATCTAATTATTTGATTATTTGTAATAAAATTAATTGGTTAGATCTGATTAAATAAATAATACAGTTAATCCAGTTAATTTTTAACAGAATCATATGAATAATCTTTAATTAATTGATTATCTAAAATTTGTAAAATCTTATATGATAACTGATAAAATTTTTTATAATATTAAATTATATAATTTATATTTTGTTTATTTATAAAATAAAATTAATATTATTAATATTTGAAATATTATTTATTAGCATTATTGTATATATAATTTGAATAAGTTTTGTAAATCATACAATTTTTTCAAGTGAAAATTTGTCAACAATATTTATATTTCTCTTTAAGAATACCATATTATAAAAAAAATTAGAATCATGATATGTATAACAAATAGTGATATAATTTTCAGTATCTGAAAAAGCTGAAGATACTTTTGAGCAAGATTAGATAATACCAAAAATAAAGTCTTTCTTTCAGCCCACTATTCACATAGATTTATATTAGGACTGGCATACTTTGAATTGATATAACATTTTTTACAATATTTTCTTCTGATATATTTAAAAATTTTTGGTTAAAAATACATTTTTTGCTTTTCTATAGCAATGTCTTGATCCTAAATCAATATATAAAATATTATTTTGCATTAGTAAATTAATTATTATTATTATAAATTTAAATTTAAAATTTAAAATATTATCAATATATCCTCTTTATTATCATTTAAAGAAATTATATTATTTTTAGTAGAATTGTTTTTTAATTCATTTTGAATTAATTAAATAATCTATTCTTTTTTATATCTTGCAAAATTTAAATTTTTAAATAATAGATCTAAAAATACTACTTTTAAAATAATATTAGATGAAATATTTATATAATTATATTTTTAATTTTTTTAATAATATTTGTTATATTTATTAACTGATTAATTTGTATATTTTTTTAATTATAGGATCAATTATTTCATTATAATCATTTTCAAGTTGTTTAATTTTAGTTTATAATAATTCTTTAGTCTATTAGCCTCTACAATTAAACAATATTTGATATGATAATTTTCTTAGTAATATTATTTTACTTTATTTATAATCAGATATCTCTTTATTACGAACAAATAATATTAGTGCTAATTACCTTATTAAAGGAAGAAAAACACCTTTATAAGATATTATTCTAGTTGAAATAATACAATTCAGCCAACAATCAGATGTCTGAATTGTGTCTGAATTTAGGCTAAATTGTATATAAATTATAACTGAATTGTAATAAATTTGGTTTAATTCCTATTTATACAATTCAGCACTAATAAGAACAATTTAAATATAATAATTCAGACATAATTTGAACACAATTCAATCTAAAAATCAAGCTTAAAATCAATCTAAATTCAGATACAATTCATATACAATTCAATCAAAAATCAACCTAATTCAACTACTTAAAATCAACCACAATTAAAATATAATTCAAATACAATTTAATCTAAATTAAGCCTAAATTCAGATACAATTTATATTTTAATTTATTTAATTTATATTTTTATATTTTATAATAATTTTATTCAATAATATTAAGCAAATAAGTAAAAACAAAATATTGTTCTTTTCTCCTAATTTTTAAAAAAATTAAAACTAAAAAACCAAAAGCAAAAAAACAAATTGTCCTACCTATTCTTAAAAAATATATATATACAATTTATCATCATTATTATTGTAGTTGTCCAATCGCTTTCCAATTTTTAAATTAAACTAAACTAAGGATGTTAAGTATTTTTCTATTAAATATTTCATTATATGAAGTATGTAATGTAATCACAAGACCTTGACCAGATAGTATACGAAAAATTGTTGTAATAACATTTTGAAAATTTTCAATTTCAATTTGAGTGTAATTTTTTAAAGTAGATTCCTGTAAGTGCAGTTCCGGATTATCTTTCATCTAGAAAACATCACTCCAACATAAATAATGATTATCAAGTAAGTGTTATATTAAACTTTCTACTTGTACATATTGTGTTTCTTCTTCACTTGGTGTATTATTCTTGTTACTTTTTTTTGAAGTCCAGCACTAAATATACAGGAATTAAAATACCGCATGATATATTGTTCAAAAGAATGCCAACGTGAATACTGCTTCTTTATTGTTAATATATTATTTGTAAATATAAAATTTTATTATCATTATAAAATAAATAAAAAATTAAAAAAAAACAATTATTGTAATAAATAATAACTAATATATGTTTACATAAATTCTTTCGAATGTTTTTACTAACATGTTTCAAATCAGCAAATATACGACTTACTGCAGGAATACATGCTAAAGTTTGATTGGTTTCAAGATCCCCATCAATGCATATATGTAAGGTAAAATCAGTTTCTTCTAAAGTAGGCATTATATCATTAAGCAATTCAAGTAAAATTGCATGCTCCATTTGCTTTGAAGTTCCATCAAAATTTCTCTTATGTATTGTTATTGAAGTATTATTATCCTTAGATCATATTGAACGAGAATTTTCTACTATATGAAATCCAATCACAGGTTGATCATTATATCCTAAAAATTAATTTAATTATTTAATTATTTTATATATAAATGCTTTATAAATGCTTTATACAAATTAATTTCATATCAGGAAGATCACCTAAGTATAAGAATTCTCTGCTAGCTTGATATGCATTTCGAGAATATGATCAGAAATAATCAAAACCTATAGATAATATTTTTTCTTGACCTAATAAATGGTTAGCTTCCAACTGATCGAAAATTTCAAGTAAAATTGTTTTGCAACTAAATTTTGCACTTTCAATAATTGGTTTATACATGCGGTTTTGATAATTATGATAAGATTGTTTACTACATTGATTTGTCACTCCTATTGTTGCTAATGCAGTTTGAAATGAATTTCTATTTATTCTTCCAGTAAGTGTCACTTCTGCAACCAAACGTGAATATTTTATTTCAGGATCTTCATTTGTATATTGAGTTGATGTCTTACAAAGAAGATAATTAATAATACAACATATATTTAATCCTGATATTATAGTATAAAATGTTTGGTTTGACACCTTTAAATCAAGACAGTTCGACAAAGTAGTGAAAGGAGAATAGAAAGATATTGTAAGGTACTCATAAAAATGGTTGATTTATGTTTTTTTCTTCAATTTCTATTTTACTAATTCTTGAATCTTTGCATTATTAAGTGTGATTATATCATCATCTTTTTTAGAAGCAATTTTTTCTTTTAGAGATTTTATTATTCTATTCCGTAAATAAATTATTTGTTTATATTCTATATTTTTTAGCATTAAAGCCTGTGTCTCCTTCAGAGATAATACTTTCTCATTGGATTAATTGGAATTCCAAAAAGAATATTATTATCGTTGCTTTCCTAAAGTATTGAATCGATTTTTTCTTGCTCCCGTTTTAAACTACGATGTAATGTTTTTTCTTTTTTTTCTGCATTAATTAATTTTAGATCTTCCGGTATAATAAATTGAAATACAGCTGAAAATTTTTCATGAATTAGTTGTTGCAACTTATTGACTATTTCTGAAATGTTGAGGCCAAGAATTGATTGAATAGAATTATTAGAATCAAGATAATATTACTTCAATATACAATGAAATGCAAGCTGTTCAACCTTTTGTACTTTTTTCTCAGAATATGATATATCCGAGCCAAACTCCTCCCCAAAAAAAAGTAATTGGTTATTATTCTTTAAAATTGACATTTTGAATCGTTTATTATCTGCAAATGTAAAAACTGTATATTCAGGTAATAATGGAATTAATGATTGTTCTATTTCTTGATTGCGAAGAAAAAAAATCTAGCATCATAATTTTTTTCTTCAGCAATGGAGATATATTTTGTGATATCAGAGGTAAGGTCAAATGCTTTTGCTTTATTATATAAATCTAAAACACGAAGTCTAGCAGACAAATTAACACTATTCAATTACCATTAGGACGCTTGATGGCTTATCGGTTATTAGAATCTTGTTCAACAAGCGTAATGTACCATTTAGAAGCTATTACTTAGGAAATACATCATTTATATTATTAACATAATATAATTATATTAATTAACACATAGTGACATATAATAGAACGTTATTTTTAAGTTATTTTTATATATTTTTGTCAGGTTTCTTAAGAAAGTTTCATTCATGCGAAAAAACTAGGTTCATGCAAAAATGTTACAGTATACACATTATTGAATTTTAAAAAATAACTAAATACAATAACTTTTCCTTATAACAAATAAGAGTTGAACTCTTTAAAAGGTAAATTTTAATGGCGTAAATTTTCTACTAACATTTTTTAGAAAGTTAGCTTTGTACAAAAGTTCAGCCACTTTTTTTGATTATTTTCGACAATAATCTACTAATTGAAAATGATCAATATCGACTCTATCCTTAAAATTTACATTACGATGCAGTATTGATAATTCATGTATTATAGATATAGACAGCATTAAATAAAATTTTATTGATTTTTACAGAATTAAACCTATTATTATTTACAGTAATTAGTATATATAAGTGAATCAATATACAGTCAAACTTTGATATAGCGAACCCTTGATATAGCGAATTTTTAAATCAAATATATTAAAATTACCTTTACT
>CAMKVN010003017.1:0-11576 GCA_946474995.1 Funneliformis geosporum
CTTTGACGTTTACTAAGAATCTTCGTTGTGATTCCCTGAGTTTAGTCTTAGCATTATTTATTTTGAGAATTTTATTTAAGTTACAAATCGGACGTAACACCGTATACAATTCCGTATATAAATTTCTTATAGGGATTGTAGGCAACCTTGAGTAAATACATCCTGAAATGGTATTCAAAACTCTGATCAATGAAGTATTCTAGGATATATCAGAAAAAGTACAACGAAATGATAATGCTTGTCTTGCAACAGTCGAATTATTGAAACCAACTAAAAACCCTTAAGTACATGATTGGATTAAGAATGAATTGGATGAAATATTTAGACCTTTTGCATCAATTATTACTCCTATCTATTCTTCAACTTTCGACAAAACCTTTAGTAGAATTAGCACCCCTAATTATTAAATATTTATTTCTATATAGTTTATTTATTTAGTTTCAATTTATATATTAACCTAGCAAAATCACAATAGTTTTAAAATGTTTTATCATTTTAAAGAGTTAACACCTAGTTGAATAGCATCTAGTGAATGAAAGTCTCAAAGATTGAATAATTTAATTGAATGTAAGTGAAAATGTAAGCATCATGATTTACAGCTCAATTATTCAATATAGATAGGGTTCCTCAAAATTGAATCAAATCAAATATTTAAGCAATTTAAATTTGATTTGATTTTTTCAAATCAAATCAAATCAAATCAAATCAAATCAAACTCAAATATTTGATTGAATCAATTTGAATCAATTTGAATTTGATCGAATCAAATCAAATCAAATCAAATCAAATATAATTTTTTTAATTTTTACAATGATATATTATCGCCATTTTCAAATTAGTGTGATTGGCAATAATTTTCTATTTAAATAAAAATATTAACTTTGGAATTCCAAAAATAACTTTACATATACACTTAAAATATACAGTCAACCTTTGATATAACGAATTTTATGTCCTGAACTTCAACTTCGCTATAGAGCTATAGTGAATTTTTTAAAGAATTTGATTGGCTAGTTCGTTATAACGAGGGTAAATTTAATATAGTTATCCAAAAAATTCGTTATATAAAAATTCGCTATAGAAAGGTATGACTGTAGATAATATTTGATCTGTGTAATGCTAAGTCACTATTGTATCACTTTTATTGTATTTTTTTCATGTTTTATTTTGCATTTTCACCAATAGCATATAAATTGGTGAGTACTGATTCCTAACGATTCCTTAACAATTCCTAAAAATTTCAGATTCCAATGTAAATTTATAATAAAAGTTTTCTTATTTTTGTAGTTGAATATAATTATGCCTTGAGAATTTAGTGAAGATTTATGCTGGCATATTATTTACCTTCATACCGAAGGTTTACCAACTACAGAAATTGCCAACACATTGCATATGAGTAAAGGTGTTGTAAATAAGATAAAAAGTGATATAACCGTTAGATATATGTTAAAAATTCTTTTAAAGGTATTCCTGGTCGAAGAAAGATATTTAGCAGAGAAAATCTAATTATCCTTCAAAATCTTATTAAAGAAAAGGTAGATTGGTATTTGGATGAGTTAGTATATGAAATGGAATGTTTAACAGAAAAAGAGCGTCTATTGCAGCACTTTGGCGTTCACTTCACTATTTGGGAATTACTCGAAAAAAGGTATGATACTCTATTTATAATATAATGAATATTTGTTATAGATTATCTAAAAAAATTTTTATTTTGATATAAAGTTACAAAAAGCAGCATTAGAAAGGAATGAAATTGTATATGCATACTATTTAGCTACAATTGGTGAATATTATACACGAAATCAACTATTTTTTGGATGAAAGTGCCAAATATAAAAGAAGTTTGTCTCAATTATATAGATATTCACTTAGAAATACATCTGCTCAAAAAAAAGTGGTTTTTGTACGTGGAAAACAATATACCATTTTACCTGCACTTACAATAGAAGGGTTTGTTGCTGTTGATATATTTGAAGGGTCTTGTGATAAAAAAAATTTGTTGATTTTGTTCTTGGTCAAGTGGTAAGTAATAACTATTTTATTTATTTTTACTTTATACTATCACTGATAATATTTACAGAATTTTTATTTTTAGGTAATAATAATAAATTCATATCTAGGAGACAATAGTGTTATTGTAATGGATAATGCTAGAATTTATCATGATAATGAGTTAATAGCATTGTTGGTAGGATTAGGATATCGTATTGTTTTTTTTCCTCCTATCTCCCCTGATTATAATCCCATTGAAACTGCATTCTCAACTGTCAAATCATGGATTAGACATAATCATAATTTTATGAAAGCTTGTAATAATCCCATATATGCATTATTGGTTGCATATAATCAAATAACTCCTTAAATGATAAAATCATATTTTGAAGAATCAATTTATGTTTAGAATTAGAACAATTAGATTTATTAGAAAATTTATTTGTAAATCAATTTTATTTTATTTGAAAAAAATAAAAATAAAAAACACAAGTTATATTTAGCAACAATCAAGCAATATAAAATTTTTATTATATTATTTATACATTTCAAAATCGTTGGGCTCTTGGTTGATATTTTTTTGCCAACCAATTTTTATTATACCTAATTTTTGTAATTGCTCATCCGATAAATCTTTTATAACATTAACAGTAATTTCTTCATCAAGAAAAGCCTCTTCAAAGCTAGTATATATATTAGAATTATACTTTTGGTCTAAATTATTGAGAAATTCACCAATTAAAGAAAATGTATTTGGTGATGCTGATAATTGAGTATTTGTATTATTAGAAATGCATGATGTTGATTACTGTTGATAAAATTGTGGTGGTAATTAGATAATAATGGGAGTAACAGCAGAAGGTATTTGTAGTTGTTGTCAAATTATTTTTATTAACAAATACACCTGATTTTATATCAAAGGTTGGATAGGATGGGGATATTTCGTAAGTTGCTCCTTTGTTTATCTAAATAAAATCAATAATGAATTTTTTTATTTGAATCTATAATTAATAAAATACAAAGTTATATTTAGTAATCATACTATTTCACAAGCCCAAAGTTGTAATCTTGCAGGATTGAGTTATAAATGCTAATTATCTTGAATGTAATATGATGTTTTATGTATATCACATTTACAGTGTGGGACAAAAAAAACCGGAATTTTTTAAATACACATTATGCAAAAACTAACGACACCAACTAAATAAAATTTATATATATTTGAAGCTAAAAACTAGCTAATTTTATTAATATTTTTTTTAGAACGGAATTCGTTCACCATTATTTTCTATAATAAGTTCACATCGGCGTTTCATTGATCCTACTAACCCAATTAGGGTCGATTCTGGAATATCGTCCCATTCTTTGATCATATATCGGCGCAAATCATCAGTATTCTTTGGCATTTTCTTCTCCACATTCCTTTTAACAATACTCCAAAGGTTTTCTATCGGATTTAGGTCCGGACTGTTAGAAGGCCAGTCAATAACTTCAGGAAAATTTTCCCGAAGAAATTTTTTGGCATGATTGCTGGTGTGTTTCAGATCATTGTCTTGCTGAAAACGCCAATCATCTCCTAACAAGTCTTCAATCTCTGGAAGGTGGCTATGGAATATGTTTACATAAAATTCAGCATTCATTATTTGAGAAAAACAATATAAACTTATTTTTTATTTTACACAAAATCCTCCTCATGCAAAGATTTTTGTTCGATTTTTTGGCATAGGACGTATTGGTCATTGTCCTTTATGCCAGCGCTCTACAGTATTCTGGAACAGTTAAAAGGCAGTCTCATCTGAAAACAGAGTTTTATCCCAATCATCATTAAGATGATTTTGGGCACATTCTACCCGTTTACATTTATGGATCGCGGTCAGCATCGGCGTTGCTCTTGGAAGGTCTTTTTGGTATCCAATTTCGGCTAAATGCCTTCCTACTGTCCTATAAGACACATCTACCCCTTTCAATGACAACCTCGTTGATAGGATCCTTGTTGAAATAGAAGAATCCCGGCGGATAAATTGGGCTAATGCTCTTGATGCATTAGCCATAATCTTTTTTGGGCGACCACTTCCTTCTATACGCTGAATCGTCCCAGACTCACGAAGCTTGGTAAGGTTATCGTATACAGTCGTGAGGGAAATTCCAGTGCGTTGATGGATTTCCCTAGCCTTCTGAATACCCTGATTCCATAATTGTAAGATCGCTTGACGGTTAGTTTCTTGTCTGGAGGTCATCGTTTCTAATTAATTGATTTTTAGGGTTTTTTTAAAAAATTGAAGATATTGAGGGGAGGAAATGAAAAAAAAATTTTAATATTTAGGTAATACAAAAAAAAAATTATATACTCACTTACCTTACGATTATTTTCCTTTTTACATAGTTCGGATTGGACTTGATTTGGCTGAGATCTGCATCTTTTTATTTCTCAAAAAAAATTCCGGTTATTTTTGTCCCACACTGTATATTTTGCATCTAAAGCAGTAATAACTTTAGATCATATTCTTTTTTCATTTGTTAAATCTTCTTTATGAATAACACAAGATTTTTTTTTCTTGTAAGTGATAACTCAATTTCTTCTTCAAAAGAAGAAAATCCACTTTCATCAGAATTCTAAAAAAATTTTAAACGTCAAATTGTTGTTACTTTTATAATATATAAATAAATAAATAAAATTTTGCCTTTTTATGTTTCTTGACTTGTTTTTTTTTATCCCTTTACAAGTATTATTACTGACATTTTTTTACCAGATAAAGATACCTTCTGATATTCATTAATAAATTCTTGAAAGTCTGACTTGTTTTCAAATGTATTCAAAGGTTCATATGCATTAAATGCCTTGTATGAAATAGTATAATCTTTTAATTTGATTTTTTTTTTCAATACTTTTTGAACTTCTAAATTTATTTTTTCCATAATATTCTCATAATTGACAGGCATAATAATTAGAGTTTTTGCTGTAAGCACTTTTATATCTTTACTTTTAACAACTATCTGTATTTTTATTTTTTCAAGATCATTATCATTATCATCACTACTATTTTCTTCCTTTCCTCTATATCCTCTATATCGATATATTCTTTATTATTATTATTATTTTTATTATCATTAGTATTATTATAATCAACTTCTTTTTCATCTGATGAAATACCTAACGCATTCATTTCATAATCATTTTTTTTGAACTTGTTGAGTTATTTTATCTTCTTGTCTTAAATGTTGAATTTTGCTATTACAAGTACTACAAAAGGTATAAGAAATTTTTTTTCAAAATTACTATTATAACCAAACTCGGTATTAGCATCAAATAGAAATTTATTTGCTTTTGGAAAAAATGTATTTGGGGTAAAAGTGCGTTAATATATTTGCTGTTCACATTTTGGATTTTTAGTTCTTAACGGTTGCTTACTCTTTTTACATTTACATGAATTTTGTTGTAAATGAAAACAATATAAACATTTTTGACACGAATAACAAGTACCTGAAAGGTAATATCAAGTAAGACTTTTCATCATTTAAAAAGTTTAAACACGAAGAATTACTTTCAACTTCTTTTTTACATAGTATTTATTATTACATTATTAATTGTTAAATTAAAAAAGTAGTCAGGATTAGTGAAATACATATAATTTGGTCAATAAGCAGTTATTTCTGGTTATTTCCAGTTGTTTTCAGTGTTTTCAATATTTTTGATTAGATAATTTTAATTGATTGACAAATCACCTGATCACACTAATTCGAAAACAGCGATAAAATAAAGTTATTCTAAAGTTTTAATTAAGAAATTATTAGTAATTGCACTAAAAAATTTCAAAGATAGCTTTTATAAAGTAAGTTTAGTAATAGGTAAATTTTTATTACTAAACGTAGTAAAATAACTCTGCAGTTTCATTTTACTAAGAAAACTTAGTAATAACCGATATTGCAGTTTTGGTTTACTAAGAAAACTTAGTAATAAGTGCTATCGCAACTTCAGTTTACTAAGAAAACTTAGTAATAACCGCTATCACAGCTTCAGTTTTACTAAGAAAACTTAGTAATAACCACCATCGCAACTTCAGTTTTACTAAGAAAACCTAGTAATAATTGCCATCTCAGCTTCGTAATAATTTTATTAGTAAAAAAACATTTCTAAAGTTGAGGAGGCGTTTTTTTACTAATTTTTTTAATAAAAAATGTTTCTGAAGCTACAAAGGCGTTTTTTTACTAGTTTTTTTAGTAAAAAACGTTTCTGAAGTTGCGGAAGTATTTTTTACTAGGTTTCTTAATAAAAAACGTTTCTGAAGTTGCGGAGGTATTTTTTACTAGGTTTCTTAGTAAAAAACGTCTCTGAAGCTGTGAAAGTATTTTTTATTATGTTTTTCTTAGTAAAAAGGCATTTCCGAAGCTGCGGAAGCACTTTTTACTATGGGTTTCTTAGTAAAAAAGGCATTTTTGAAGCCGCATAGGCACTTTTTACTATAGTTTTCTTAATAAAAAGGCTGTGAAGGCGCTTTTTACTATGGTTGTCTTAGTAAAAAAGGTATTTCTGAAGTCGCGAAGGCACTTTTTACTATGGTTTTCTTAGTAAAAAGGCCATAAAGGCACTTTTTACTATGGTTGTTTTAGTAAAAAAGGTATTTCTGAAGTTGCGAAGACACCTTTTACTATGGTTTTCTTAGTAAGAGTCACTCTTAAAGCTTTGGAGATGGCTTTACTATTGATTCAAATCAAATCAAATATTTAAATACTTGATTTGAATTTGATCGAATCGAATCAAACATTAATTTGGATTTGATCAAATAAATCATTCTTTGATTTGAATTTGATCGAATCAAATATTCAAATATCAAATCAAATTGCAAAACTCTACATACTACTATCTATCATCAATATAGACTTAAAATACAACAAAAGATTCTTGATCTAATCTTAGAAGCCAAATCAAAAAATTATCATTATATTGTTATAGGTGATTTTAACATTGATATCAAATGCAAATATTCTTCATCAAGATAAAAAAGATATCAATACCTTCTCACTTAACTCAAAAATCTTGGCTTAATAAACAACTTAAAAATCTTCAATCAATCCTATACATCAACCTTCTTTTCTACAAACTCTTTCTCTTCCCTTGACTATCTTTTCTCCTCCTCTTCCCTTACACATGGTCTTACCTTTTCAACTTCTTTAAACACTTACTCATATAATTACGCATCTGATCATACTTCATTAGTCTCTTTTTTCTACAAAAATAATATCTTCCATCAGAAATCTAATGCCTTGTTCAAACAAAAAAAAATGTCTAAAGCCAAATTTCTGTATGATAAAACTTCTAAAGAAACATGAAACAAATTCTTGACTAAATTAGACAATTTAATTTTACTGATAATCTATTAAAAATGATCAATTCCTGTCTCGAAAGAAGAAAAACATCAATTATACTGGATAGAGTACTCATCAAAGATGAATATAATCAATCATACTTAGAACTTGACTCCTCTAATGTTCTTTCACATACCAGTGATCATTTTCAAAAAATAACCAATTCAGTAAACTCAAAAAAAGAATCACATCCTTCCTGAAATCTATGGCAACAAAACTACAATAGTTTAGACTATATTGATGAGAATTGCTACTCCTCACTCTTAGACCTTCCTGATTTTAATGAACAGATTCAACTAATCAACTCTTTTCTAAACGATAAAGCTGCTAGACCTTCAGCATTACTTATGAACTCATCAAACATTTTTATACTAAAGCTTTCAAATTGCTTTTCAAGATTTTTCACATTTGTACAATTCTGCACATTCCCGCAGGTTGGAAATTAGCTTATATTTATCCAATATCCAAACCCAAGTCATGGCAATATGATCTCAATAATACTAGGCCAATTACTCTTTTAGAAACAGCAAAAAAAATTTACGTCAAATTTTTAACGAATCGATTATCCAAAATATATACAGAACATTAAATCCTTAAAGGATTAAACTTTGCAGGCCTTCCACATAATTCAACCATAAATCCACTTTATATAGTTAATAATATTCTGGAATTATCTAGATCTGAGGCTCGAAGAAAAAACTTTTGAAGAATCATACTCCTATCCAAAATCTATTCATTCTATTTTAAGATATGTCTAAAGCATACAATAAAGTAAACATTTAGATGCTTAAGAAAGCCATGTTTCAGCTTAAAATTCCTATTAATTTCATCAATATCATCACTAAAGATGATACAGTAATTGATTTCAAATTTACAAAATATTGCAATATAAGCTAAAATTAGTTGCAACATATATAGGTTAAAACTAATTGCAATGTAAGTTGCAACATTAAAAGTTGCAACATATTAATTACAGTTCTCATCTTTAATCATCACCAATCTTTTACAAACAGGAAGAATAGAGTTTATACACAATATGGATTGTCACCAGAATATGACGTTCTAGTTGGTATTGACTAAGGTGAAATCATCTCTCCTCTCTTATGGATCATATACTATGACCCTTTATTATATAAAATCCAAAAATCGAATCTAGGATACAACTTGTCTCAAACTTGGTTTCCTAATCTTATTAATCCTACTCCAATATCAGACTCTGTTAATATTTCTACTACTGCTTACATGGATGATACCACTTAGATCTCAAATGACATTTCTAATCTCAAACAGATTATTGATATAGCTGATACTTTTTATTAATTAAATGATATTCAAGTAAACTTAGAAAAATCTTTTGTAATTTCAACATTACCAAATTAAAATCAAAATATTACTTTTAATCTTCCTACTACCAGAAAATCGATTTGTGTCTCAACATATTACAGATCTGAATCGGTTAGATACTTAGAAGTTTGGATTAGTATTGACAATAACAAAAAATTCATCATCAACCAACTTAAAGATTTTATCGATGACTTTGTTCTCAAAATTAAATTTAAACTCATGACCGACAAAATGGTTTTATATTTAAACAACGCTGTTCTTATTCCAAGACTAGAATATAGATCACAATTAACTCTTCTTTCTAAAGCAGAGTATAGCAGATTATATGCACCAATTAGATCTGTTATCAAATACAAACTTAGAATGAACAAATATTTACCAAACAGCATATTTAGACACAATTTAACATATACTTACAAAGATTTTTATGATATTCAAACGCAGGCAAAATATGATCACTTCACCAAACTGATCAACCAAAATAATCTCACAACTACTACCTTCAGAATTCGTCTTAGACAAATTCTATTTCAACATTATTTATATGACAATCCACTTATTTCTTGAAACTTATTAAATTCTTCATCAAAAAACTCCAGTTTTTTAAAAGCTCTTCTAAATAATTTACAGCATTTGAACATCAATTTCACTTAGCTGACAAATGATTTATTCCATATTAAAGGGGGTCAAACTCCTTTGTCTAATATTATTTTTATTAAAAGTCAGGACCTGAAAATCTTAATTATCCGTCACATTATATTTTTTGAACAATTAATAGTTGGTAAAGGCCATTATCTTATACCATATAGTGATCTCAAACATAAGACCTTTGGATCTCTTTTTCAAATAAGCAAACTTCCAAATTGGTATCTCAGATTACAATAAAAAGTTATTGAAAATCCTGTTTATATTAATAGACTATTACCACAATTTGCATCAAACATTTCGCATTTATCTGAGTTTGTTGTTTCCATTCCAGACCATAATCATAAAAAGATAAATTAGACAACTTTCTGGGATAACACTTATCAACAAATAATCATTGGATGTTTAATTAAAATTTCCACTCAACCGCATCTTGCTTTTTTTCATCATTTTAATAGACAAAATCTATTGCAAGACCCCTGTTCTCCTTCAAAAAAACAACATACTTACATAGCATATCCTGGTTGTCACCATAATTCAGATGATGACAAACTAGATTCCAAATTACCAAATTCCACAGATCTCAAATATGCCTTTTATGTAAACTGTGGTTTGCTAAACATAATTGATGTAAATGGCCTAAAAGGAACGAATACAAGATTAATAGATTAAATTTATTTAACTAGAGCTTCTTTGTTTACACTTTTAGATCAATCTCTTTTTCTTCATAACAAATTTTACAATATAATATCTCTTCACAACTGACTATAGAATTCTCTAGAAATTTTTCTCATAATATAAATTTTCTAAAAAAATTGATCATTAATTATTCTATTTATCAACATCTATTATACCTTTAACAACAACTTTATTTAACACATCTAAATAATCCCCAAACCTTAGAATTTTATACAAATAGTTCTCATATATATAATTCTGATAATTTGTCTACTAATCTTAGTTTTGCATTAGCTTTTATTAAAAATGATAATTTAGAATTTTCTTTCTCAACTGCTATTACTCCCATTTGGTCTAATTTATCCTATGCTAAAATTATGGTTATTCTTTTAGTTATACTTTTGTTTCCTTCATGTTCTAATATTATAATATATACAAACAGTCTTTCTTCAATTCAAACTTATAAATAAATCAAAAAACAAAACATTTTGAACTACTCTACTCTTCTTTTTAAAATCCCTTTCTATATTTATTGGTCTTATATTTTCTTTTTAATAGATATCAAACCAATACAAGTGAAATTTATCAAAGTCAAAGCTCACTCAGGAATCAAATGGAATGAATATGTCGATAACCTTGCCAAAGATGCTTTATTTGAAACCCCAATGGAATTAATTTTTGATGATGCTCCTCATGCCAAATATCTTCCTAAATTTCAGAATCCCATAATTAATAATCCAGTTCAATCTTTTATAAAAACAATTTCAACAACTCAAGGATTCATCGATTTTTTCTACCTAAAATGAAATTTCAAATACAAATATTTTCATATAAACTGGCTTTGTACTTTTACTAATTTAAAAGGACATCAAGAATCAAATATAACACATTTGATAACTCAAAACAACACAGCCGAAGAATTAAATACTTAATTGAACAACTTCCTACAGTAAAATTTTTCAAATCTACACAAAAATACATTTACCAGAATTTATGAAAATGTTGTCGCTGTGTTATTGAAAATGAAACTTTTGATCATATTTGGCTATGTTCCGCTAGCTTATCTATCATGATAGATATAATGGATTGTTCCAAAATTTCCTACTTCATTAACTTACCACACTGCATCTTACTCCTTCTACCGCATTAATTCACTATCTAAATACTGATGATCTTTGGACTATCGCCTCTAATAACTATTTCTTAACATTTATCGATCTGATTAAAGGCATTATTCTTTCGAGCCTTTTTAATCATATTCAATGTATTACAAACTCACAGAAAACCACTTTTAATATTCTTTTAAACACTACCATGTACCTTTATAATTGCACTCATCATGATATTTGGCTCCCTAAATGTGAACTCATGATTGAAAAATAAAAAGCTCTATATATCTTTAATAAACAAAAAAGAAAATACAACCGCTCTTTAACATTCACTTTTAATCGACATATTAATTCCTCATTTTTTTCTAACCAACCTATTTTTACAAATTGGATTGATTTAGTCAAACTTTCTATAATTCATGGCAGGGATTGGACACTCTTCTT
>CAMKVN010003018.1:0-11575 GCA_946474995.1 Funneliformis geosporum
ATTTCATAAATCCAAAAAAAAAAATTTTTGCGAAAGAAAAATTGACGATCAATCATTTTATTTTTACAAGTATACGCCATATATAGTACCCTCCTCCGATCACAGTACCCCCCCTAGTATAGTATCCGCAATATTTAGTAGAATGTAAAATACTCCCGGTACTATACAGAACGCTTTACGGTAATTGAAAAGGCTGATTATATATGTATTTTTTATCTCAAATTTCATTGTGAACTAAATTTTATTAAAAGATATTGGAGAACTTGTAAAAGATATACACGAGAAAATTGCAATTATTCGTGAAAGGAATTACAAAAAGTTGTACCAAAATCTTTTGACTCAGTACCTTTAATTACAATTAGAAAATTTGCAAGAAAATGTTGGCGTTATATGGATGCTTATAAAAAAGGTATTTGTGGAAAATTGGCAGAATATGCTGTTAAGAAATACAAATCACATAGAAGAATTCCAAATAGTATTTTAAAAGAATTAGAAGAATTAAAATAAATAAATTTTTTTTTAAAATATCCAATGATTATTTTTAGACCAATAAAAATCAATTCACGTGATTAGTCACGTGATGATCTACAAAAAATTCGGACTCATTTGATGAGTATTGTTAAATGAAATAACATTCGATTTAATGATTACATTTCGATGGAAATATGATTATTAGAACCGTCTCATCGAGAGCTTTCCAACGAATATATATACAAGGTTATTGGACCAATAGAAGCGAAGATAATTTGAAAAGAATGATTACAATTATAATTCTGCAGATCACTACTAAAGAAGGCCGTAATTTCTTAAGCCGCAGCTCGACGATCAAAACGACCAAAACCTCGGAAACAATAATAACGTTGTTAACTTAATTAACATAGTTAATTAAGTTTAATTAGTTTCTTATGTTTATTTAGTTAAATTAGTTAATGTAGTTAACTAAGTTAATGAAGTTTAACGTATGATGTATATTCTATAATAATTATATTATCACATCACAAAAAAAAAGTTTTTTGTATCTTATATCTACAAAAACTAGTTTCAGATCTTTATAATGCATTCAATTTTTCACACCTTTGCTACAAAAATCTTTTATAAAAAAGCATCAATATCATATTAAAGTAAAATGAATTGTTAAACCTTTTTCTTTAGCCATAAATTCAATAAAAAACTAATCTATAAGTTACAAATAAATAAGTATTAGGATTTTACAAACACTTATATGTATAATATTATGGTTAAGACAGAAAGTAGTATTCTTAACTGTGCTGAATTTGTCATGAAGCTGCACAAGAATGGAATAAAATTAAATTTAAGAATGAAATAGAAATTGATGATATTATTAGAAATTACCTTGATACATTATTTAATCTATATAATATACAAACTTTGAGACCAAAATGTTCTGTGTTTAAAGAAAAACCTATTCTAGCTTCTCCTATTATTTGTTTAATAGATTCTGCACTAGAAATCACTGTCAATGCATCAGCTCAAAAAAAGGTAGCAAATAAAATAGTAACAGCTGAGAAGAAACTTACTAAATTTGAGCAAATCTATAATATTACAACTGATCCTTAATTTCAGCATGAAACGTTTATAAAGATAAAGGATCTCTAAACTTAAATCAAATCTAATAAAAAGAGAATTATTAAGTTACAAAAAAATGCAAGTTATGCTCGAAAATGTAAAGAAAAAAAAGAGAAATACTTATCAAAAATCAGTATGACAAATCCAGTCATTCTTCACTTTTTTTCAAGCACTGAGTTTATATGATTATATTCACAATTTGATTGAATTTAGGACAGCTGATGAAAAAAAAAAAGAATTAGTTAAAGTCTGCATAATTGAAAATCTACATAAGAATCTTGAAAAAACTATAATATTTATATAGTGAGAATAACACTAAACAATTACCTGCTACCTCATCAATAGAACTCTATTGTCGTAAAAGTATATCATCAACTAATATGAGTTATAGTAGTTTGAGTTTTATACACAGAAATACTGATAGACACTATTGTCTTACATCTGTTAAATATACAAAGAAATTTACTTCACTATTTACTGATGTAAGTATTGTTATTTCTCAAGATGATAAAGTGAAGGTTGGCTTAGGTGTCCTATAGTAAGACAGATATTTCATATGTTATAATTGATAAATAAACCTATGAGTGTAACAGATCATAATTTTTCTGTAAGATTTAGACAAAAACTAATTCTATCAGTTTATTTTATGATAAAATTGAATGAAAAAAATGATGATCTATAAACAGAATAACTTGCTATTTTTGTATATCTCTTAATACATTCTTATTTACACATATGGAGGATCTAGAATGCATTATCTAAGATTTCCAATATGATGATATACTGAAGTTTAATAGAAAATTAGACTGATCTGAGTGCTATTAGTTAATGAAGGATCGGATAAAAATCCAAGGCATCTAAATACATAAAAGTTTATTGTTAGCTCTTCAAAAAATTTAACTTGAATTACTTGAGTATATAAATATATTTCTCAGATCAATCCAAGTACAATCCTATTGAAAAAGAAATAGCAACATTATCTGACAAATTGATGGGCGTTATGCTGCTAATAAATTACTTTAAATGCAGTTAAACACACAAAATAAAGTAAAAAATCTGGAATTGGCTCTTTAAAATTTCAAATATGTCAAAGAAATGCTTTGTAACATTTGGAATCACAATTTAATTTTTGGAAAGCATATAAGTGTTAAGTATGTTGATTAGTTAAAAAATCTATTCAAAAATCTGCAGTTTGAGGATAAGGATAAAGAGAAAGCAGAAGAACTAACAAATAAAAAAAATAAAAAAAATAAGAGAAGGAAGAAATATCCAATTTAACTGAATGTTTTGTACTATAGTTATAAATTAAAAACTATTGCAATTTATATTAGTATTCTCTTGACATCAAACAATATACAAATATAAACTGCTGTAAGCTACTTTACACAAAAAAACCATGAAAATTTTTCAAGTAAATGATGGTTTTTTACCTTCTATTACAAAGGTAAAAAATAGATATTATAAGAATTTAATATATCTTCTTGAGTATTATATTGTTTAAAGTTTTGAATATAACTAACATTATCTATCGCTTACTAGAATAACTTATTCACGCTTTGCTTTTCTAAATGTAATAAATACTTTCTAACTCTTACCTTTTTGACAAATCACAAATGAACAAAACATTTTCATAGACGATCTTAAGGAATTCTAAAAATCAAATTGAGCAAAATTCTTTAACTTTAATGATTTTTCACTTCTTTCTTTCTAACAAGAAAAAAAATTATTCTTTTAAATGAAAATCTTTAAGAGAATATGTTTCAATTAGGAAATAATATCTTTTGTATATATATATGTGTGAATTTTAAATACAGTATATATATGCTATTTTAAATAATTCACCAAGTCACAGTTATCGATAATCATGTGATTTATTTTTATATGATCAAATAACTATATCATAAGATTTTTAATATGTGTAATCTAAGACTTTACTTACTCTACCACCTCCTAAAAATTACTTAATAAATGTTACTATCTTATTAAAAATGTTTTAATTAATAGTTCTTATTAAAAATTTTAGGAATTTTTAGATTATATTAAGTATGGTTCTGCAATTCTATTTGATATTTGAATATTTGATTTGATTCGATCAAATTCAAATCAAAGAATGATTTATTTGATCAAATCTAAATTAATGTTTAATTCAATTTGATTAAATTCAAATCAAGTATTCAAATATCTAATTTGATTTGAATTAATAGTAAACCATCTCCAAAGCTTCAGGAGTGATTCATACTACGTAAACCATAGTAAAAAACACCTCTGTGACTTCAAAAATGCCTTTTTACTAAGAAAACTATAGTAAAAAGCACCTTCATGACTTCAGAAATGCCTTTTTTACTAAGAAAACCATAGTAAAAAGCACCTTTGTGGCTTCAGAAATGACTTTTTACTAAGAAAAGCATAATAAAAAATGCCTTTGTAGTTTCGGAGACATTATTTTACTAAGAAAATATAGTAAAAAATGCTTTTGCAGCTTCAGAGACGTTTTTTTATTAAGAAATCTAGTAAAAAAATGCATCTGCAGCTTTGGAAATATTTTTTTACTTATAATATTGTTATGAAGCCAAGATAGCAATTATTACTAAATTTTCTTAGTAAAACCGAAGCCACAATAGCGGTTATTACTAAATTTTCTTAGTAAACTGAAATTGCAATGGTGGTTATTACTAAGTTTTCTTATTAAAACCGAAACTGCGGAGTTATTTTACTAAGTTTAATAGTAAAAATTCACCTGTTACTAAACTTACTTTGTAAAAGCTATCTTTGAAATTTTTTAGTGCAATTACTAATAATTTTCTTAATTAAAACTTTAGAATAACTTTATTTTAATATATCATTGTAAAAATTAAAAAAAAAAATTATATTCGATTTGATTCAATCAATTTGATTTGATTTGATTTGATTTGACAAATATTTGATTCAATTTAATTTGATTTAATTAAATTCAAATCAATTCAAATTGATTCAATCAAATATTTTAGTTCAATTTGATTTGATTTGATTTGATTTTGAGGAACCCTACTAGTCAGACTATTCTAAATATTTTAGGGTTATCTAAATAAGAATTATGTATAAAATATTATTACCACTGATAAATAAATAAATCGTTCAGAAGTAAGCATACTGCTGATCCATTCATATATTTTCCTAGATTGAGAATATGTTACTACTAAGCTATTTAACATTAAAACAGAAAGACAGAATTGTTGTATTGTCGATGTTGAAAAAATGAACCATATTTTGGTTATATTTTGAAACCTTTCCAGTATTTTTAGTTGATTACATCTGGTAACTAAAGTTTCTTACAAATATTTTCCATATATGATTAGCGAGAAACTTAATGCATTCAAGTGTTCTGTTAGAATATATCAAAATATTTTGAAGCAGTTCACAAAGGTTAGCTAAAATAATGCTTTTGGTGAAAAGGTCCAGGTGAGAGAGGTCAGTTATATTTTGTATAACATATTTAGTAGTAATTATTGTGATTTTTGTTTCTTATTAAATTCAAAAGATTGTTTTATAAAATTTATAAAACTTGTAACATTTGTAGAATTTTCAAAAACTTGAAATAGATATAGTATCATCTATAAATACTAAATAATAATTAATTATTATTTTTTTTAAAAAGATAAATCTAAAAAATTTTATGTTTATCATTCAAATGTATTCATTTATTTATAGATAATTTATCTGTTTCTTCATTTGCCTCTTCTTCATATATATTCAAAATATATACACAATTTAATAAATACTTTTTAATTCTTTCTTTTCTATTTATTATAGGTTTAACTTTTTCTTTTAAAATCTCATTACATACTTTACATATACATTATCAGTTTTTATCTTTTAGACTAACTTTTTTTTTAAAATTATTATATAAAAAGAAAGAAAATGTCTAGAATGATTAACTTTTCTATTTATATTTCAAAAAAAAATAAAAAAAGTAAAAACCAAAAAAATAAAATGTAAATAAAACAAAAAAAAAATTAATAAATAAGTAAAAACTAAAAAATAAAATGAGAATAGAACAAAAAAAAACAAGATTATCAATAAAATCAATTTTAAATTATAAATAAATTAATTTCTAATTTTGGGTTTTGGGTTTTAGATTAGTCTAAAAGCCAATTGGATAGTCCTAAAATTAATTTTGGACTTGAACAAGTCCAAAATTGTCCAATTTGATTAACCAATTGGATACGTCCAAAACCCAACAATCCCTTGAAAAAGTACTGTAAACTGGTATAAAAAAAGATTTTCCTAATCGTGTAACTGTATCCTTATATGAGACTGCATTATTATTATGAAAGAAATCGACGTATTAACATATTAGAATAGTTGGCATGTCATAAAAAAGGAATAAGTATACATACCTATTATCATTGACAATCTAGGGAGCGTGAATTTTTTTTCCCAATAATAGATAGGTTCTTCGCATAGAAATGTCATCTTGCACCCGGGCTTAGTTTACGAAAACTTTTTTATATCAATATTTCGCAAATAAAAAATGCATATGATCTTCTACTTTTAACCAGTAGTGATTGATTAATGCACTTGGGATCGGCAAATTATTGGACATTTAGACTTTCATGTTTTGCGACGATTAACTGCGGAAGAATTTTTATTATAAAATTACTGGTAAAAGAAACAAATAAAAAAAATTAATATATTCATTTTGCAAACGCTTTATTCAATAGATTCACTCAAAATATCCAACAAATAAAAATATAATATCTTTCGCGTATAAACAGTGTTCCCAATCAAAATACAAAATTTTGGGCTTTGAATTTTTAATCATGTGACTGATTTGTGCGACAATATATTTCTTATATATACCTGAAACTACTGAAACTGATTGCCCATTTTAAATCATGTCTACTTCTGCATGTTTCTCTACTAATTCGTTCGAAGTAAAAGAATATGATACGGAACAACTTGTAACTTTTTTACGAGGAAAGAACTTGAACCTTACCGAGGATGACTTTGAACTTCTTCGTAGGTTAAGGGTTAATGGTCGTGCCTTCGTCAATCTTACCAAAGAAGAGATTGAATCTTCCCTCCAGCTTCCTTTTGGACCAGCTAAAAACGTTCTAGATTTGGTCAATAAGTTGAACAATCAAAGTAGGTTCTATCATAAAATAGTTTAACGTTTGTGCGCCTTGAGTGTTATCTTTCTAGTCAGTTATTTTCGTAGTATTTATTATGATTTGTCTGTATGTTATATATTCATATAATACCATATACTTATTTAATCTTGTGCTTTCTTTCCTGCTTATTATCGTAAAACCCGCCCCAAAAAATACATTCACGTTATCGTAGAACAGGGTTAAGTACCACGACTTCATTCGAATATTCCAAACCTACACCTACACTGCTTTTTTGCTGTCATTTTAATTTTTTAACATGAGCTTCATACAATTATTCCAATATAGAATTAACTCACAAGCACAGGAAAATCGGTCTATGGGATTATACTGAAAAAGATCCGGGAAAATTTTGGAAATTTTTGGATAATGCGAAAATTGATAATAATTTCCTTCAGCTATCAGAGGGCGTCTATTTCTTGGGTGAAAAAGAGCAGGGCGCCATTCTATACATCCGTAAATGTTACAAACACTTAGCTAAAATTGTCTTAAATGAGAAAATACATCGTTGTCGTATTACCGGTAATCCCGGAATTGGAAAAACGTTTTTCGGATTATACCTACTTCATTTGCTTTCAAAACAAAATAAAACCATTGTGTACCACCAAGCTTGTCAATATCCAATTCTCTTCACCAAGCAACATACCTTCTGTAGTGATAATATCTCTGACTTTAAAGAATACTTGGATAATACAGATGTCTGGTATATTGTAGATGGTCAACCACCACTCAAAGTTCATGCTAAGACGATTCTTTTACGTTCTCCCCAAAAACAACATTACAAGGAATTTGATAAGATGGTGGGAACAACAATACGATTTATGCCGGTATGGTCATGGAACGAGGTCAACGAATGCAGGATCGGTATGTTCAATCATCTCGAAGAAGCGAAGGTCGAGGATTTGTACTCACGTTGGGGAGGGATTCCTCGATTCATCCTAGAAAAAGCTCTGGATTGTTCTCAGCAAAATCATCTCGAGGATGCAATTAGCAAGAGTAATGCAAGATTATTTGAATTTGTTGGAGAAATTGACCACGCAGATGACGTCAGTCACAGAATCATTCATATTCACACGAATCTACCCAGTGAAGAAGAAGAAATGAACGAAGAGGGTGAAAACGTTTTCTACATTCAAAAATTTATACTATTTTCGTCTGAATGGGTGGCTGAAAAAGTTATGGACAGACTCGAAAGAAATTACAGTCAACAGTTAAGGAATTTTGTGACAGTAAGTTCGTCGGAAAATGAATACAGTACTCTTCGAGGCGTCATATTCGAACAGATTTCACATCGAATTTTACAAAAGGGAGGGACATTTAATATTCGTCCTTTAGAATCCAACTTCACAAGTTCTACAATTGCAATTCCAGAACGAATTAAGTTGGTGTTCAATGACATTGATAAGATCGAGGAGGGCAAGTACTGTCAACCGATTCAAAAGAATTTTACATCCATTGATGCAGTTGTTGCACCCCACACACTCTTTCAGATGACCGTGAGCAAGAGTCATCCTATTAATATGAGTGGCATGAAAAAGCTTGTTGAAAAATTGGGCGGAAAGTCGGGAACAAATCATATATATTTTTATTTTGTCCTACCGAAAGATTTATACAATATTTACCAAGCACAACACTTTCATACTACTGGCAAAACTGTTGCTAAACAGATACCACGTTGGATTACTAATCGTGTTAAGCAATACGCATTGGAAATTGACTTGAGTTCCCAGTGATAAGTTACCTGTATGAGTTAGATTATGTTAATTTTATCATGTATTACAGACTTGTGTGATTTGTATTTCTGCAAATTTTAATAAAATAATATCTTAATTGCGCGAAAATCATTTTTTTACACGTGGCGGATGGACTTGTATTAATTCGTTAATCAAATTTGCCTTTTCAGCTGGAAATTCAGGATTCATTACTATTACGGGCTAAAGATATACACAAAGGATAAATTCTTTGATCTTTATTATTACAATTCGCAATTGCATATTCATGACTTTCTTTACAGGGTCTATAATTAGAAACAATTATGCCGGAGTTCACTTTTGACAATTCAGATGCAACTTTTATTATTATTTTTCTAATAAAAGACATCTTCGTATTTATTATTAACTAAAACTTCAAATCAATTTGAAATTTTTAGATTAAATCTGTTTTGTTCGAATTTTTTGATTCAGGTTGAATTATAATCTGAAAAATCTGAACTGATCTGAAATTTTTCAAATTGATTTTTTTACAATTGAACTAAAAATATTGAACTAACTGAAAATTTTTTAGATTGATTTGATTCAATCAGAGCTTTAGCTGTAAAACCTGAAAAACCTTTCTGATTGTTATTTTACTTAGAATTCCACCTATATCTAATGGTAGTTTCAATTTAGTTGCTCTTTCTTGTATTGTTATTAAATCTTTTGCCATCAATCTCTTTTCTTCAATCTATAATCTAGTTATGATCCATTTTACAATACCTAAAAATAGGCAATATATAGAATCGATAAGAAATTAAACAGGATCAAAATATGAAAACTGATATATAGAATCTCAGATATATTTTTTCAAGCATCTTCAGTATTATATATTTTTTATATAGCTGCATTATTTCTTATTTCTTTAACATTTATGTGACAAACCATTATTCTATATTATCAAAGCCTTCAAAATTTAGCTAATTTTCATTGGTAAAATCAGCTACTTTTTACATTTATAACAAGTTATACATGTAGATATATATTCACAAAGTTTTTTACAGCTGGTATATTAGATACACTAATATTCACCAAATGATCATAACTGTCAAATTACTCAAATAACAAATGACTGGTCATTTTAATAATCAAATGATCAGTTATTTTAATAATTTTTAAATATTATTTATTTTGTTTATTATAGTATAAGTAAATTTATTAAAAAATTTAATTATATATATTAAAAAAATATATTTCATATTTAGCAAAGATTTTATATATAATATAATAAATTATATTTAAGTTCTGAATGAGTTGGCTCAAATTACGAGTCAAATAAGTATAGTTAAGTTGAGTCAAGTCTAAACTCAAGCTAAAAAATTGAACAATTTTTTACTTTCATTATCGTTCTATTAGATTGATCATTCTATCGTTCCTTTAGAATAATTTTCTATTATTCTATTATTCTATCAAAATAATCATTTAATCGTTCTTTTAAAACAAATTTATTATTTTATTAAAATAATAGTTTCAATTGTTCCTTTAAAATGATTTTTTATCATTTTATCAGAATGATAGCTTTAATCGTTCCTTTAGAATGATCTTCTATCGTGTTATTAGAATGATAATTTTAATCGTTCTTTATAATAATTTTTTATTGTAAAATTGTGAAATTCTTAAAGAATTGCAAATATTTAGTGAAACTTTAAAGAATTTATAACTTTCTAAATGTATTTTTTGTAAAAGTAATGACTAAATGATAAATAACAAATGATCTTAAATGACCTTAATTATTTATCATTTATTATTTAAATCATTTGTAAAATGACAAATGCTAAATGATTTATTATTATAACAAAAGAATAGATAAATCATTAAAATAGTCAAATGATCAGATCATTATTGAATACTGACATATATATCATATAATTGCTACATATATGAGTTTTCTGATAAAGATTTTGTATATTTTTTCTAGTCTGATTTCATTTTATAGTTTGATAAATTGATTGATTACTAAAGCTAAATAATGATTTGGTTAATGCAACTTTAGCTCATTAGTTTTAAAGATTATCACTAAAGTAATTATATTTAAATTTTGAATCTTTTACTTTATGGAAAATTACAAAATAACACTATATATTACTTCTATACTATACTAGAAATTGTTAAATAGTTGGAATTAGGGATGGTAACAGTTGGTTATAATCAGTTAACAGTCAGTCAATGATTGGTTAAAGACTCTTAACTGATTGACCAGTTAACTGACTGGTTTTGACTGATCAGTTGACTGACTGATTTTGATCAATTTTGACCAACTGTTTGACTAACTGATTTTGACTTACTAATTTAAAATGATCTTTATCATTTATGTAATGAAAATTTATGAAATATTTCTTTTTCTACTTTCTTATCAAATGAGAAATGTTGCATGATCAACAAGATTACGTGGCTGATTTTCATCAAAGTAATTAAGTAGTACTAATATTACTATAGGAGCTAATTTTGTGAACTATTATTCATTTTTATAATTAAATTCGCTATTAAAAAAATTAAAAAACACTAATTAATCTGATTCTGAAAAAAAGCCGATCAATTAAGCTGGCATTTTGAAACTAAAATGTTAATAAACTAGGACTGTATCTTATTAAAAAATTACTAATATATATACTGATAGCAAGTCTTTTTTCTTTAAGTTAGATGATCAATTTTAAAAATTATGATAACCGGAAAACTAGAGATCTATCTACATAGCAAAATATTTTAATTAATCATCACTAAAAGTAATGATTAAAACTGAAAAATTCAAATATTTATTCATCACTCTTCTATAATATATATACCGTTCACAATGATGACTTTGATCATCTATCTCTATAGTGATTATTTTTAAAATTAGAAATAAATGATATATTAAATATACATTTTAAAGAAAAATTTGACCAGCATGTAAAATAAATTGATGTATCTTGATTACAATTTTAAGCATAATAAACTAGAATTTTTGAAAAAGCAGATTTAAGTTATTTTTTTAATATCTTAATTCGTAATCTGTGTATAAAGTAGAGATTAGCATATATGGGAGGTTTGCTAGGAAAATGGGGCTCTGAGACTAAAAAATTTTTTTGAATAAATTAAAAAATCAAAATA
>CAMKVN010003019.1:0-11570 GCA_946474995.1 Funneliformis geosporum
CGGGTCTTTCCTTTTTTATTCGGTCGAGTCGAATATATTCTCTAAACCCGACCCGACTTGACCCGGTAGGAGCACTACATTCTGTTATCATATTGCTATTTTAATGATACTGAATCAACATTTTTATTAATTTAATATTAGAGGTTGGAACCGGCCCAAAATCTTAATCGGTTAATAATCGGTTAAATTTAACTAAAGCCGGCACTATAAATTTGGGCAAAACTAGCGAAAGTTTGTAATTGCAAAAATATTTTAATTCTGCTCGAAAATTAAATTTCGGCCAGAGTTAACATTAAATATTTTAACCGGCCGGTTAAAAAAAAACTTTAATCGGTTAACAAGATAAACGTCTTAACTGGTTAATTAACAGGTTAAAAATTAATCAGTTCCAACCTTTAATTAATATTTTTATTTTTATAGATCAATACCATCAGGGTAAATAAAAGTTATCTTTGCAATAGAAAGGTGGAAACTACCAAACAATGAAATCTAGACAATGATTATTTTGATATTTGTGATTAGTAATAGGTAGTCCATCCATGTGGATCACATGTTAACTTGTGTTATAGATTTAATGATATAATTTTTGATCTAAAAAATAAATGTAAAAAAATTTTATTAATAATCTTCAATCCATTTATATTTCTAATAGCAATGAAGAGAACATCGCTTGTCCATCTGCAAGAATGTTATTGACGAAATAGGTTGCAACCGTTTATGCGAAAGATAGATAGCACGGTGAATAAGTTATTTGTTCTATTTTGAAAAAAATAAATTTCAAATAATTATTCAAAATATTGTGAAAGCCCGATATTCTCAAGAATATTCATGAAAGGATATGAACTTTTTTTGTTATCTTAAAAATTTGTAAAAAATACAAACATTTTAAATCCTTTAAGAGACCGATTTAAAAGTCTATTCATCATCATCTTTATTGATGCGTCAAATACATATGTAGAAACTTTTCGTTATTTTGTTTTTATTAGTTTGTTCTAGTTTAAACAAGCTATATATCGACTATAAGGATAAAGCGTGTTTTGGAAACAGTAATGTGATACTATAAATATTAACTAAACCTGACTGATGTTATAAGCTTATATTTTAGTATAGATGAAGTTTACATAAACGTCAAAGAAGATTATTTTTTAAAATATCACGTGAATTATAAGATTAAAAATTCAGAAATTAAACCATATTGTGCAAAATATTGGGTTTCTGATTTATAGCGAGATTTTAGATCGAGATTATAGTTGCAACGTGACCTTCGAAACAAGAAGTTAAACAGGGGTTCAGTAATAACTCAATTTTTTTTATAAAATTTTTTACCAATATTATTATTTAATACAAAAAAATTTCTTGCAGTAAAGCAAAATTGAAATATTTAAAAGTAAAATTTAATAAACAAATCTATTTTTTTTTTGTTTTACTCCTATCAGAAAATAAATCTAAAGAAAGTATTAATTTACAATGCTTAAAAAAAAAATTATTTTAATGAAATATCATTGGAAATAATTTATTTGGTTAATCACGTGAATTATATAATTTTACTAACTTCTTATGACGTGAATTAGTCCTAGATAATGCACATTCGTGAAATCTATTTTTTGCCCAATTTTCCAAAGCATGTGAGCAAGGGGTTAAGAGGTAACGCCCGTAAAGATACCAGAAGGCATCATAATTAAATTTAAAAGTTTAAAAATTTACGCGATCAATTTGCTTTAAGATTTTAAAATTTGACTAACAAGTTGATTCAAAAGATTCAAAAGCAAAAAAAATAAAGCCTGAATCTTTCTCATAATTTCATATACAATTGAAGTTGACAATTACGAAAATTTAAAAAATTGTCATATTGTGATTGAATAAAACATTTTGATAAGTTGACCAAAGTTGAAATACCCAAATTCTAACTTTAATTTCAAATATATCAAAATCAGCCGCAGCAAATTTACAAAAGTTCTTTTGTCCCTTTAGATTATATAGCTTCGCAGATGTCAGATGAGTCGATTTTAATTTTTTCTTTTAGCATAGGTTCAATTACTTCATGTTCACCGACATAACGATATTGGATCTATTGCCCCTTCCTCTTCAGGTCGGATGGTTTTGTGAGTACCAGGTAAGTATTTTTAATTTACTTTTCTTTATTTATCTTTTTTTTCAGCTTTTGGGTTCTATCGGTTTGTGACGCAAGCACCCAATCGATTATCCTTTTCAAATCTTACGCTCCCTGCAAGGCAAAAAACCTTTTCTTTAGCTTCCATTTTCTGGTTAAGATCCGATTTGCAGAAAATTAACATATCATCATCACTATCATCACTTCCAAGATATATTTTATTTTTATTATTCTATATAAAAAACCGGTACAGTACGAAACTCTAAAAAAAAAATAACGAAATTGGCAATGTAAATTAAAAATCTGATTTTTGCGATTCCAAATCACGTGATAAAGCTTTAATGTCAAAGATAATATCAAAAATAATACTTTCTGCATCGTAATTCTTAACATATACTATGTGTTAATTTAGTAGATACTGGCTCACTTGTAGAAAACCTTCATCATGGATCTTTTTCACGTTAATGGTAGGAAATTTCCAATCCAGGGAGATTTTCTAGAAGGAGTCGAACTTATTTCTTTTTATGCAGCTGTATTGGAAGGTTATATAGGGTTTATAATTGTTGTTGATAATAAAGCTAGTGGTTATCCAGTCTATGTCGTATCCTTAATATTTAATGATTATGACAGATTTGTAGGGTTTGACCAATGCAAGGTTTTTGATATGTTGTCTGGTTGTAGTATATAGTCTTTTCAATTTGTAGAAGGTTGTAAGGAGCATTCGAAAATAATTTGTTGGAGTTTCGTTTTCGGAGCTTGAAAATACTTTGCTAGTTCATCATTGTCATGAGTTTAATCTTGACGAAGATGGCGTTTGTTTACGAGATCAGCCAGATATTCGACACGTTGATCCGTGTAATAATATTTTGAGAGTCTATGGAGATAGTGATATTGGGTTCAATTAGAGAGACATATATCGTTGCTAGGATGGCAACTAGTTCAGCTTAGGTAGACGAGAGGGAAATATTTGCATTGAAGGAGAGATTTGCCAAAAAATTTTTTTAAACAAAAATTTCTTTAATCAATATAAAAAAAGTCTTTAAATTATTGATATTATGTATATTGTAAAGTAGCGGATTATGTTTTTGAATTTCCAGTCTATTTCTTCTCTAAATACAAGTGTTTATCATATGCCTTAGCATTAATATAACTTATAACAACGATGTTTCAATAACGAACTTGTCAGCTCCTCTGAACATGAAACTTATAATATAACTTAATTTTTTTTTTTTTGAAATTTACATTTCTTCAAAAATTTCGGCTAAATTCAACTAACTCTATTACAATTATCATTTCTAATAATTGTGCCATGAATTATTATAAGCTGAAATAAATAAATCATCTTTACGCTAATCATAGCTTAATTTCTTTTTTTTTAATGTTATTATGATATTGAAACAAAGATTAAATAAATTCTTTCAAAAAGAAGCCGTTTGGCACATTTTTTGCATAAGCATTTAAATACTTTTCATGCATTTGTATTTTATCTTTATTACATTACCGAATCAAATAATTTTTATATTACGATATGTCAATATAGTACAAGTACCTTTAAATGTACTGTAAATTCTAAATTTTAATAAAATTATTATACGCGAGATTGTTTATTTTGATTTTGAGATTTAACATTTGACATAGGTCCGAGGCTTATACATCTTTATCATTACAAACTTATTAGAGCTTTTAGTAACTTGTGGATTAGTCGCTTTTGAATTTACTATTACAGTTTTAAATCTCAATAAACTTGAAACAAAGTTAAACTGTACAATGAGATTATATTGTAATAGGAGACAACCATTTAGTAGAAAGCAGCTTTAAACATATTACTGTGGAAAATAAATCATATCCTTAACGAATGTCAGCAATAATAATTTTCAATTTTTACATAAATCTCATGAAGAAAATTTAATGTAAAATTTGTACTAATAATTGTGCTTCAAGTTTTTTTTATTGGACATTCTCTACGTGTTTTTAGATTTCGTTGTTGATGAATTATAAGCTTTTAAAGATAAGCAATTATAATCGCGTTCTTTTTTGTAACCCAAAAGTGTATTATACAACACCTGAATCTTATGAACAGTTTAATACTTAGCCAAAGGTGGTTTTAATAAACCACTGTATTTAACACAAACTTTTATGTGGTCTATTTCATCAATGCTAACTATCTTAAACTCTATGTAACCTTCTTATATGTTTGTGTTTCTTCTCCTAATGCTTAAGATAGTACTAATTTCTATCCTTCTTATGATTTATCTGTTTCTTATCTCTCCAATTTCTTTAATATTACGCCATAAACTAAGATATTGATAACTTTATATTGTTATTACCTCTTTCAACAATACATTTAACTTCTTCAAATATTTTATATGTATGATAGTCGATAATGATAGAAGGCGTGTAATGTAGTCAATAAAATTTTTGGTTACGTGAACTACAACGAGTTTTATTTTAGAATTCGTTTGGGCAACCTCGGATTTTGTGTAACATTTAGAAATTTCGCGATATTCATTTTTTTCAAAAAAAAAGTGCAAATTATTGGATTTTAAAAAAATTCCAGTATTTAAATTAGGGATGGCAACGGTCGGTTTAAGGCTCTTGACCGACCGATTTTAGCTGACTGGTTGATCAACCTTTAAAATTAATATAACTTAATAATCGCAGTAGCATTTTATGACTTATTAGTTGAGATAAATATGATTATTTTATTTTTCATTTTTACCATTTTAACATTGCACTTGTAAAAGTGTAAAAGTTATTTATATACATATTATACAGTATTTATCGCGGACTTTAATTTTAAAAAATCATTGCTGATCAACCAAAATCGGTCTTTGACCGACCGGTATGGTATCATGACCGGTCATAACCGTGACCATTAGCATCCCTAATTTTAATGAAAATAAGAGCAAAGAAATATTTATCTAGAATAATTCTAAATTTTACTTTGATTTATTTTCACTAATTTATTAAAAAAAATAAATTTTATTATTCAATAATTTAAAATCTAAGATAATAAGTAAACATACTTTCTAAAATTGTCTATATCAACCATTTTATGCTTAACCTTATTAAGCAATGTTTCGACAAAACTATTCAGTATACTTAAAAAAATTTTCCAACAATAAAATAAATATAAAATAAAAAAGAAGATAAATATCTTTATATATCTATCAAAATTAATGTAAGTTTTAACCAGTATTTTCATTGGTACAGACGGGTTAACTTACTTGCTAACTAACCAGTTAAAATTAGTTAAATTTAACTCCGGCCGAAATTCAAAAATTCGAAAAATTTCATCATTACTAAAATTTTCTTAGCTCTGGCCAAATTTATAGTGTCTGCCCAAGTTAAATTTTAACCAATTTAAGTCAACTTTGCAAGAAGCACCAGAATGAAACAACTTAAAATGCGTAAGTTAAATTGATTAACTGGTATAAATTATTCAATAAAATTTGATTATTGCGGAAGATCATGTGTTTGTAATGATAAAAATTGTGCTAGTAAATAATTTTGCTTTAACACCAGTTTTTAGTTATATTAACAATAAGAAAATCACTATTATACTATAATAATTCATTTCATTGTACTGTACATGCACAATAATTTCCAAAAATATTAACCCAAATTGATATGTTGCTGGTCATCACGACAAATCCGATCAATAAGAAAAAAACTATTAAACCGCTAATAAAGAACCATGCGTGCAGGTACGTATTACCTTTCACACTTTTCTCTCCCATGCAATGTTGTATTAATGCCAATAAACTATTAAATGACCATATGGAGGCCTGAACACTTAAATATCTGCATCGGCAACGACAGCCAACTGGAGGCGTCAAATTGGCCAGGATTACAACAGTCCAGGGGATTATTATCGATATAAAACCAGTCAAAAATACGTAGAAATATTTAGGATTATCACTGTATTTCACGGGTATTTTAGGTGTTCTGTTCGTTAACTTTTTCCGTTTATTCTTTCTGTTCTTCTTACTAGTTATTCTTTTGCTTTGTTCTTCAAACATTTTAAATTTTTCGTTAGGATCCTTTACAACTAAGATTCCTCCAACTATTCTCCTGAAAAGTGCAGGAAATATCCATATTAAAGCCATCGGTATATGTGGCAAGAATTCACAATCGCGAGGTATTACCAATCGAGAAATTCCGGCAAATATACCGACCCCCATATAATATGCTGGGGGTAATGATGACAGCCTTTCTAGAACAGATGCTTGTGCCGTGCATTCGTCTATTATATTAATTATTTCTCTCGTGAATTTTTCACGAATTAGACTTTTATAATGAATTCCGATAGGTCTGTAGGTTAATTGGTCACCATCAACTTTGGATTTTTCTTCGTCATGGTTGCCTACAAATTTAAAATATTTTGCTTCAAGCCAGTATAAACATAATGATGACTCATCATTACTGATGTTGCATGTATAATACAACCCTGTAAATGGACAACCAAGGCATCGGAATACCCACATGAGCTTCTCCAAAAAACCCCGCATTGGGGAAGCACCTATTGTTGCGATAGCTGGTAGACAACCGAGTACATATGATGGTATTGATGATAGTAAGTCTTTTATTATATCTACTATCAATGATGTGATCATTTTTGATAACAACGAAATATAATCTTTGGAAAGCTTTTGAACGGAATGTGCTTGTAGTAGTGTAATATTCTTGTCCAAAGTTCCAATTTTTTTTAAAAAATAAAAATAATTAGAATTATTTATATTAGTAAATCGGATTTTAGGTTGCACATCCCACAAAATAGATCAATGCTTTTTTTTTGTTTATATTTATTGTGATACAAATATTTATTAATTTTTAATTTTCAAGCACTACAGTAATAATATAAATCAAAGAAATTAATTGATTCAAAATTGACTTATCAAGCTAATAATGAAGAGATTATCAATAATAAGGAAGATAATCTTACACCTTACGAAACACATTCAACTTCTTTTGTTATCTTGCATTATAAGACAGTTGAATATTAGTATATAAAACTTATACAGGTGGGTATAGTATTTAATAAGATGGAAAGAATATGCTGAATTTTAAAAACTACCCATTATTTACAGACAATAACAAAAATTTTTAATTCAAAATTGGATTAATAATTTTTGATCATTCTAATAGATTTTGTTTTAAAAAAAAATATACAACAAAATGTGCAACAGTTATAAAAGTCGTTCATTAAAAAATACTGAAATATCTTTTTTCTAAGATTATTATACGCAGCTCAAAAAAAAATTAATTTAATTTTTTTAAAAAACAATAAAAAAAAAATACATTCAATTTGGTTGTATAACACAATATGCATGCAACGAATTCCTATACATGCATAAATGCATGCATGCATTTTAACGAATAATTTTTTTTTTTTTAATATGTTGATCTACCCATTTATTGCAGTGCAGTTTAAAAGAATCTTTTATTATAATAAAAAATAAATATTACTTGAAATATATGGGGCCTTTGCAATAGAAAAGAGGAAACTACCGGGAAAATAAAAAAATGAGTTAATTCCAAATTTGAGCCTAAAAATAATTTTTGGCATATAAAAGTAAAATTGATTTCCCCGGCAGTTTCCCCTTTTCTATTGCAAAGGTTATTAAAAATTCATCATTGAAAAATAGAATTTCTGCAAAGAATTAATTATATATATTCCTGATTTTTCTGATCCTTAGAATACTCCTGAATTCGCTAATCAGCCTTATAAGTCTAATTCATCTTGTTTAATATTTATATTATTTTTATACATATTTTTATTACAAAATTAGTTAGTTCGTATTATTAGAAATAGTAACACAAATTTATTATAAATTAGATAGTTCTTTATTGATGTAAAAATTAAAATGGTAGCAATCCCGAAAATTTCAATAGCTCTAATGACAATAATAAATTCTTTTCACATTTAAAGTAATAAATAAAGAAATTAATTGAAAATATAATTTCATTTTCCTTTTACATTGTGATGGGTAAAAATATTACCCAGAGAAATTTTTGATGATTTGATGTTAATTTTATTTTCTTATAGATCATATTATAGGCCACTTTGTCAATATATTTTCCTAGTAATAATTAATTTTATTTTTATTAATATATTTAGTTTGGCTTAATTTATTAATTATTTAATATGTATAAATATCTTTGTATTTTTATTAAGTTTAAATATTAATTTATTGATTAACTAACATTAGGATGAAGTAAGTTTAACATTTCATTAGAAGAGGTTAATACCTTACAATACCTTTAGGTAAAAGTATTTTTATTATTATATACTGGTCTATAATAAATTACTGGATTTTATAAGAAATGATATCTTAATTTTACAATCAGTGATTTTTTCCTATTATATAAATAAATAAGAAAGATAATAATTTATTTCTTTTCTAAATTTAAAATACATAGTAGCTAATTACTAATTATTTATCAAAAATGAATTATAAATATATATCTTAGTAATAATAAGCAAACAGTTATTTTTATTCACTTGATATTTTTACTAAAATCATAAATGATACTAAAAGATATAAAAATATGTTGAAAAATATCATACAGTGGTGTGCAAAAAAAATGAACCTTTTTAAAATCGCGTTAGTTCCATAAGTAATGCATCAATTAAAATGTACAATACGTCATTTTAAAGCTAAAATTATGTAAATTTTATTAAAAAAAATTAATAGGATATTCTTTCACCATTTTTTTCGATAACCTTCTTACAAACTCTGTGGCATTGAGTTTACAAGATTAATTAGAAGGCTATCTGGAATTTTCCCCCACTCCTCCCCAAAAAACACTCTAATTTACCAAGGTTTTTTGGCCTACGCTGTTCCATATTTCTTTTAACAATTGCCCAAAGGTTTCAATGGGATTTAGGTTTGGACTATTAGAAGGCCAATCCATAACCTCTGAGACTTCTTTAGCAAGAAAATTCTTAGCAATGTTACTAGTATGCTTAGGATCATTATCCTGCTGTAACTACCAATTGTCTTGTAACATGCTGTGCACTTTCGGGATATGTTTTTTTAATATCTCCATGTAGAATTCTCTATTCATTATACACCTAAAACAAAAAAGACTAGTAGTATCCTTTACACAAAAACCACCCCAAGCAAAGATTTTACTACAGTCCTTTGGTATTGGATGAATTGGCCTTGCATTTTTATACAAATGCTTTATCATATTACAGAATAATTGGAAAGCTGTTTCGTCACTAAATAGGGTCATTTTCCAATCATCATCCTTGTGTTTTTGGGCCCATTCAACTCGTTTTTGTTTATGAAGTATAGTTAACATTGGTGTGCAAAGAAGAAGTGCATTTCAATATCCCAGGTCAGCTAAATATCTTGAAAAAGTTGAGCGGGAGACTTCTACTCCTATATCTTCTAATTTAGCAGCAATAGATCTAGCAGAAATTGAAGGTTCCCTTTGAATAAACTGTCTAATTGCCCGAAATGCATATGGGGGTATTTTTTTAATACTTCCGCTACCACTTTTACGTTTGATATCTCCAATATTTTCCATTTTTTTAAGGTTTCAACAAATAGTACTGATTGGAATCTTTGTTAAACTTTGTATTTCAATAGCATTTCGTACTCCTTACTTCCAATAATGTAAAATGGTTTGTCATTGTGTTTCTTGGGTTGATGAAGTCATTTTAATATTTGATAAAAAATAATTTTTATTAATGTGTGGGAAAGATTTCGCTAAAAGATGATAGAGTGATCGTCAGGCTTTATTTGCATAATTATTTGTGTAAATCTAACCAAAATTGGGCAAGTTACGCTTGTTGATCTTTTTTTCAAAAAAAAGTTCATTTTTTTTGCAACCACTGTATATGACTAAAATACTTATTAAATATGATATTCGAGTTTTATAATATATAGTTTAAATTAACTGAAGTTTAATTTTAAGTGATTTAACAAACTAACTAAATTACAGTTTTAACACAACTTATATTATAATATAATATTAGAAATTACCTTTATAAGAAAGTTTTAGAATTATAATACATAAAAAAATCTTATTAAAAGAAAATTAAACTAATCAATTGAAATAATGTAAAAAATTGAACTTAAAAAAAGAATAAAAACAAGTTATATGATTAGATATATTAAAGTTTACTTTTTTCAATTAAATGATCAAGTACTTTAGAGAAACCTGATATTTTATACTAATTCATCATGTATTCAATTCCTATTTATCAGAAAATTATATCAATCATACTATTGCATATTATATTATAAAAGTGTCTTAAATTATAAAAATATTATTACTATTTATTATTAAGTAATTTCAAAGCATTAAATAAATATAATTAATATTTTAATATAATATTAAACAATACTAATTATTAATTTTTAGAAATTTTTTTGCAATACATAAAAAATAATTAATGATAAATTTAATAGTCAATTTAGTAATTTTAATTTTATTTATTTTTTATAGTATAAATTTAGTGAATGATAAAAATAAAGTATTATATTATATAAAAATGATGCAGCAATTAATTTCAAATTTATAACTTGTTGCAACATAAACTAAAATTGGTTGTAATATAAGTTGTAAAAGTATAAGATGCAATATGTATAAGTTAAAACTTGCAATATATATTGCAACATTAAAAGTTGCAAACGCATTAATTACAGTTCTCATTTTTAATATTATATAAGAATTGTTAAATATTATTATTATAAAAATAAAAATAAAAATAGTACATGCAGAAGTAGAGGTTGGAATCAGTTTGGTGTAAATCGATTTAAATTCAGTTTAAACTAGTTATAACATAAAACTGGGTCTATTTTTTCAGATTCAAAAACTGGTTTTATTAAAATCAGTTTATTGTGAAAATACGAATTAATGAAACTGATTGAACTGGTTTATGCATTAAAATCAAATCCTAAAATATAATATTTATGTTTTATTAGCATTTGATAATTATGCAACATTAGCAACATTTTTATTAGATCCTTTATGAAATCATTGCTTCAAATTTTTATTTTTATTGTATACTAATAATTTTTTCCTTTGAAGTTTTTGTATTTTTTTGTAAGATTTTTATAAATTTACAATAATAAAATTAATTGCAATTCAGTTTTTCAGTTTTTCAGTTTTATTATAACTAAATATTCGGTTGAATCAGTTTTATATTAAATTTAGGTTTTAAATTAAAAAAGTATTTAAAACTATTTGTAAAAATAAAATCAGTTCCATCCTTTATGATGAAGTATTTTATTTTTTGCTTAAATTATTAGCTAAATTTTTACTATTTATGATGATACTCTAATATCTTTTGTTAATTTATCTAAAGTCTTTGTTTTTTCAGTATTTCTTGCTGAATAAATAATAGTAAATATATGGGAGGTTTTCTAGGAAAATGGGGCTCTGAGACTAAAAAATTTTTTTGAATAAATTAAAAAATCAAAATAAACAAAAAACTAGCTTT
>CAMKVN010003020.1:0-11565 GCA_946474995.1 Funneliformis geosporum
TAATATAATTTAACCAAGTTTTACTTTTACCATTTAGACATCTGTCTAAACTCTTGATTTCGTCTAGCAACCTTAATTATGACTAAAAGATATCTAATATCAGTCTATATTTTAACTATTCTAGACATAAATTTTCAGATGTTCTATATCTGCTAAAAATCACTGAGATAATATCTGTATATAATATTACTATAAAGTATAGTATAATAACATTTCCTTTAAACTAGCTAATATAATATTTACTAGTTGATAAATATAGTTTTTATATTAATTTTAAAGATTAGGTAGTTAATTTGAAGCTTGCAATATAGAACTTTTATTATACTAGTAAGACTTTATGCATTCTTTAAAAAATCAGTTACTATATAATATACTAATCAAAAATACCTTTATTTAATAATGTCGTATTTCTCAAATCTAAAAAAGAAAATATTGAATTAGTGTACTCTAGTAATACTTAAAAAATTATATTAAAATATGTCAATACTCACTTAATATTAAAAAAATTGCAAAAATTCTTCTTGTTGATAACTTTAAATGTTATGAAGAGACAATGTTTCTTCTTATAAAAATTGATAGATTTTTTTCATCTATAATAAAAGAAAATGTAGGTATTAAATTCATTTTATATATTAGAATATTATAATAAGCTTAATATTTTTATTAATTTAAATACTTATAATTATTTTTTGTTATTCTAATTAAAATGCATACTTTCTAATCTTTTTTTCATTTATTATCTTACATAAGAAAAATAAATATATAAAAAGGTAAAAATAGATTATTATCTCTATTACTAAAATAGGTTATTAATTAAAATTAACTTTTATATTCAATCTTACCTTATGATTTTCTTTTATTTTATTGGTTAATTAACTAAAAAGAAAAAAATCATAATAATAATAGGATCTTTAAGAATTTTATTATATTAGACTTAAAGATAATTTTTCTTAATAATAAGTGGGTCCAGTCCTATAAAAAGAATCAGTCAAATAAAAAAGTAACTTAATAATTTAATTAATTTAATTGATAATTTTTTTGTTATATTGTATAGAATATACAATTTTAAAACTTAAATGATTAAAAAACATATTTAGAAGATAAGTAAAAAGATAAATGCAAATAATTCTATCAGAAAATAAAAAGATTGTTATAAGTTAATACAAAAAAAATTGTATCTTAAACAAAGGCTAATTAAGAAATTTTTAACTTATAATTTTTTTATTTAAAATAATATCAATACATATTGGAAATGATATAATATAAATATTAAATTATATCATGTAATTCTTATCAAAATTATTATAATTATCAAATTCTTCTTCATTTAAATATACTTCTTTATTAAACTCAAAAAAATTCTTGATATTTTTAATACTCTTTTTCAAAGTCTAATAATAACTTGTAGATTAATTATTTTTAAATACATTTATGAGAGTATTTCTAATAGGTAAAAGGTTTGGATATGATCTTGAACATGTAAATTTATCTTTTACAATTACTTAAATACCTTTAATAGACTATAATTTATAATTCATAGTGATATAGAAGTGTAAAAAAATCTCATACTTATATTACTCTGCAATTTTAACACAAGAAATAATACTTTTTCCTTAATCATTTTAATCAGTTTTAAAGTTCCAGTTTTCTTAATTCATTAAAAAAATTAATATTATATGGGAGATTTGCTAGCAAAATGAGGTTCTGAGCATTTTTTATTAAAATTTTAATTTTTATTGCATTTTAATCTAACATTATCAAAATTAAAATGCAATAAAAATTAAAATTTTAATAAAAAATGCTCAGAGCCTCATTTTTCTAGCAAACCTTCTATATGTATTTAACCAATCAATAATTTTCTGATTCCTTGTACTTAAAGTCAAAATGCTCTTAACCTTCCATTTATGATAGTTTGTCCTATTAATGTAAATGATTATAGACTAATATTTTTTATAAAGTATTTGCAAAGAGTTGAAAAAAAGGTTTCTGCAGTAAAATTCTCATAATAATTTACTTACTTGAGAATAATATTTACTTCTTTAATAATATTAGGAATATTGCTTTATTCTTCAGTATTATTCCTTTTTGTACTTAGTTTTCTAAAGGTTTAATTATTAGATTTCAAATATGAACAGAATTAAAAACAAATTCATCATGTAACTTATTAGAAAACCCATTATAAAATAAAATAATCATATCAAAATTACTATTAACAGATTATATCCAAATGCTAAAATAATATCTTGATAAAAAACTTATGTTTTGTATATATTATAATGCAAATGGTAATATAACTTATTAAAAAAACTTTTAGGTAGTATGGAATGTCATTTTAACTTTCTAGATTAGCAAATAATAGCAATGATATTGATAATAAAATGTAATATTATTTAGTAATTCATAAAATATTCCTATATTTTTCTTGATTATAATAAAAGTCTAAGTAGTATAATAGCTAAAGAAGCTTTCATTTAAAAATTCATATTTATTTTTAGTAAGAAACTGTTATAAAATAGGTGTAAAAAACTGTTCGTTTATTTTATTAGCATTTAAAATCTTCATATATAAAAGTTTCAAAATATCTTGTTGGTTACGATTTAGGTCATTTAAGAGTTTTATGCAATAATAAATGTGATATTATCATAGCTAGAGTAAGGAAATACAGTATTAGTATAATAATTGAACATATAGTATAGTTAGTACATTATAATAATTAAATATAAAAATTAGTACAAATATAATACAAGTATAATGATAATTTTATCTAGTACATACAAAATTCCCAACCCTGATCACAGCTATTTTAATTTATAACTACACTTTCAACTGTAACTTCATCTATACTTAATACCTCAGTATAGTGAACTCTTGATATAACGAATTCTAGAATCTGGATATCAACTTTTTTATAAGCTTATAACGAATTTTTTAAAGAATTTAATTGGCTAGTTCACTATAGTAAAGGTAATTTTAATATATTTGATTTAAAAATTCGCTATATCAAGGGTTCACTATATCAAGGTTTGACTGTAATCTGCTTATATGATATGAATTTTTAATGGCTTTTCTTTTTAAAGTTATCTCCTAAAAATAATGATAAATGTTAATTATTATCAACCTTTTGTTATCTGTTAATGATATTCCACTAATATTTTTAAACATTTATTATTATGTTATTAAATAAGTTGTTTAATTAAAATCATAATTCACTTATCACAATCTTTAATTTAATTATAAAAAAATATATTAAAAAAACATGCTTTATAAAAAATTATTAAATCAATTATTTATGATTTTCTATTATAAGCTATTAATCTACTTATTACAATTATCATTTACTATATGACAAATTATATTTGAATGATACATTATGCTTGTATGATACATTAAATATGTGGTGAATACTAAAAAAAGAATAAAATTGTTAGTTTATATATATATAAAATCTTATTGTTAATTATATAAGTTATAAATAATTATAAAATATAATCTTATTATAGAAAGATAAAATTAATTAATTATAAAAATTAAAAATAAAAATTTAAACTAAATTAAAATATTTAAATAAATTTAAAATTAGTAAATTTTTTATAATATTATATAATATCTTAAATAAATAATAATATATTAATTATTATAATTTTAAAATAATATTACTATAAGGATAATAATAAATTTAATAATTTTTTTATATTATCATATATAATATTAATTATTAATTATATTTTTTTGGTATAATAATGATAGATTTTAATTATTTTATTTTTTTTTTTTATAAAAAAAATTTTTTTTTGACAAATAATTTAAGATTTAAGAATCTAATATAGGAATTTTTAAAAAAAAATTATAGATTTACTTTAAATAATCCAAAATTTGAAAAATCCAATATCTATAAAAAAGTAAAAATTGTAATTTTACAAGATTGTTATTTTTTTTTTTTTAAAAAAAATTACAAACATTCATTTTTTTTAAATAAGTATTAATCATCCAATTCTTTTGTTACTTGTAACCTTTTTATTATAATATTTTATTGTATTTCTTCTTAATTATGTGACTGATTTGAGTCCAATTTTTAAACCTTTAAAGAATTAAATAATATTACTAAATTTGAATCAGATTCTTTTAAATAATATATATCTTAATAATTTAAATTTTTACAGTATTATCAAATTAAGTAATCAAATTTAAGTCTCAGATCCAAGTACTTGGATTAAATCAAGATCGGATCCGTTTAAACCCAAGTCCTTGGTACCGGTGGTCTTGGACTTATTATATATGGATTTAGCTTTAAGTCCATTTGTAGGACTTATAGGTTCTAGGACCAGGACGTAGCAAGATTAACTTTTCCAATACTTATAATATATGTTTATGAAAATTATGTATCATTTTGATGTAAAGTAAATTACTGTAATGGTTAACATTTCAAAAATTTAATATAAGTTATGCTATTATTAAAAATACTTAATATTATGCTTCGTATATAAATTGTAAAAAAATTTTTCTATATTAAATTAGTTTATGTCAAAAATAAAAGCACGGTAATATTAGGTATTTAATAATAATTATTTCGCTACGGTAAGAAAGATCGGCAAAGAATCGGCAATAAATCCTCAAATAAGGTTACACTATCGTAATTTAACTGATGTCAAACACCCCAATCCCACATGTATAATATAAGAACTGTTTTTTATTACAAAACTTGGAAAGTTGATATTTAAAAATAAAATAAAAAAATCCAAAATTTATCAATAAGAAAAAAAATATATATTTATTTAAAATTTCACCTACAAAACATAAAATGAATTTAAAGTTAAGCAATGGATGGGTATTCGGGTTTTTTTTAAAGAAAAAGGTTGCATTAATATTAAACTACTTACTAAAGCTTGTTAGATTATTTACATACCTTCAAGAAGTTTCTTTATTTATATCCGGGCGTATACCATGTACACGGAATCGATATAAACAAGTATATAATGGATTATCCCAATTACTGTTCACTTTCATTATTATCGCGCGAATAGGCTTATTCCATCGATTTACCTCGAAAGTTTGAATGGGTGTGCCGTTTACATCATAAACGAACCGTCCCAAAAACAAATGGTTAGAAGAAGAACCAAGCTTCAGATCTCTTCCAAATAAATGTAAATGACTAGATGCGAGAATGTTTGAAACTGGTTCAATAGTGGGATAACTTTTGCTACTACTGGTGACGGAGCTGATATATTCAGCGTGATCATCATTTGAATTATGATCTGACTTATGATCTGACGGTACATTTGAATCAACATCAGCAAATCCCCAAACTTCAAATTCCTTTGGGGCACTTGTTGTACCCATTGCAATAGATTTACTAACGTGATCATAAGTTATGGCGGTTACATAGATTTGGCGACTCAACAATACAGCCAATTGTCCTTTTTGTCCGGCAAATGGCCAACATTGTCCAACGTGTGTATCTGGTTGAAGAGCTGTGACAGGTGGTTTACCCCTTGTAATTCCATGTCCTGTTAGCTTTGCCAACGCTACCCCATACCATTGTGATGGCCATTGCTCATAAGTAGGTGTAGTTAGTGGACTAATAATCTTTGCGCCACCGGTTGAGAGTGCAAAATCAGCTTTGTTTAATTTATCTTGAGAATAAGTGTATAACATTTCTTCCACGGCTTTTCTAATTTCTTGTCGTACCATATCCACAACAAGACCTTCTGATACCTGATTACTTCGATATTTAACCAAATCATTATTCTGTGATGGAATTCTCTTTTGAACTTCGGCTGCGCACACTGTTTTAACCTGATTAGCGACAACATCTCGAATCAAAGTATCATTTTGCTCGAATTCAATATCATTATTTAAAGAATCAAATCTATAAAACATTGAGATTTGTAGATCGCTATATCTTCGAAATATATGATTAAATTTTGGTATACATTCTGAAAATTCCAAGTTTTGAAAATTTGTCACGTTACAAGGAATAAGCATAACAATCATCATTATCACCGCATATACCATCCAATTATCACGTGCGGACAAAATTAACCATTTGACCAGGTTCGATCGCGTCCTACCAGCATCATTACCACTTGTCATCATTGTTGAGTTATGATCAGTACTTTGGTTCGCGTCTATCATAGTTATTGTTCTTGTTGTTACAATACTTTCGCCCAATCCTATTGTCGCGCCAATAATTCTAAATTTATTCCAAACGGGTTCAAAGAAATATTTTAAAGTGACTCTATATACTTTCAAGAACATCCAAATCATCACATTGAAGATTCCTTGCAAGGTCAAATGCGCATGATTCAAGATATGACGAAGAAATCCCGAATGCTGTCTTATCTCTTCAAAGTGTACTTGTACGTCATTGTTTTCAATATTCGGTCTCGTTTCGGATTCATCTTGTTTAACAGATAAACTTTCTAGACGTTGAGCAGCTGGTGGTTGTCTAAAAGGTCCCGATTCTTCGAAAGGTTTTGAACAGTTATCTCCATGAAAAGAATTTTCATCATTTAAAACTGAAACATAAGATTGATTGGCGGATGAGACTGATGAACGGGTAGATTCGGAATGAAGACGACCCGAAGAAGTTTCCGAGATCACGAAGGGAGACGTTGCACGCGATCTGTTGTTAGCGGAGTGTATAGATTCCGTACCGATAAATGAATTTCCTCTGGATAATGAAAGCGAAGATGAACGAGAGAAGCTAATATATGAACTGCTTGAATGATTGATAAAAAAACTTGATTCGGAAGTATCAGATGATAGGGATTGTAAATTCGATGATTCCGTCTGTATGGTTTTAAACTCTTCAATTGGAACACTAGATACAGAATAAAAACTTGTATTTGCATCATGTTGATTAAAAGATTGATTGACTGATTGAACGGGAGGAGTTGATAATTGTTCGTTCACGTTCGTTAACTGGGTCATTAGCGATTCATTGACTCCAGTTCTTTCTTGAGATCTTAGTTTTCTCTGACTTGAGCTCTTCATAACCTTGTATAAACGTTAATTGGCTGTTTTATACTAATTTGTTTGGTCGAAACGAATCCTTTTTCTGACAAAAATCGTCAACTTGAAGTGTTATATACTTGAAGTAAACAAGAGCACGTGATAGTTAGATTATCAGTTGATTATTTGCATTTATAGACTTGACCGCTGTTTGTGTTACTGATTCCTATGATAAACCGTTGAATTAACAAGTATTTTTCCCTATATTTATAAATAAGATTTCAGGTTTTTTTTTTTTCTCGTTTTTTTTTTTTTTTAATTTTGAATCAAGAAATCCCAATTTTAGATAATCTCAATGAAAAATCATATATGTTCGGAAAAAATTAATTCGAGAGCTTTCAAAATAAATTTCGTAGTTTGGTAGTGAACATTAATATTTATTTTATTAATTATTTTTTTTTCTTTGAAAGCGAATTTTGGACTTGAAATAATGCGATTTACTACATGCATGATTTTAACGAATGCCACAAGTGACAAAAATTAAAGTTTTAAAAAGAGCAAAATCATTTACCTAATCGGGAAATATCCCATACTTTCTACATAAGTTTTCTCTCTAAATGGATTAATTTATTGTTTGTGTAGGACTCATCGAACATCACAAGCAAAACAATCTACTTCAAAATGAACCTAATATCTCCGCTCGTGGGAAAAGTATTAAAAAAGAAAAAATATATGATGTAATTTTTAACGAGTTATCAAAGAATCATTTAATTTCGTAAAAATTGGAGCGATATTGAGCGAGATAGACTTATTACAACGCAAAAAAAATTATCGTGTAACCAGATTGATACGAACTACTTAAAAATAACAAATCCCTTCTGTTTTCAGCAATTGTCTTTGTTCGTATCTCTTGCTTCTCAACTGGTTTACTTGCATTTTAATTTGAAACCTTTGGAATTCGACATAAAAGGTAACAAATCCTGAGTTCGCGTTTGTTGATCAACTTTGTCGAAAATTTTGAGGGACCAATAACTTTGACAAAGTGAGTTTTTTTATACGGAAGGTTTGTTTGATGTAAACCAATTATCATTTAGAATTTTGTGTCACGCAATATGTAATTTCCGATTCATGTTTTTCAAAAGGACCATTAAATTCGGTCATGTTATAGTTTTTTTTTAATTTCCGCTTTTTATTTCTGGTCCAAAGTTTGATTATCTTTTCTTTTAATCCGAATTAATTCTTTTTGTTAATGTTTACGATAACCGAACTCGGAATTTTATTTAAAATGATTTTTTTTCTCACGGGGTTTATCGTTAATTATTTATTACATCATAGTCGAAAATATTTTATACGCAGCTAATTTATCGAAAAAAAAAAAATGTCTACCAGAAGTTCGGTATTAGAAGTTTTTAATATTAATAACTCTAATCCTAAAAAATATATCAATGTATGCGCACCGATGGTTAGATATAGTAAATTGCCTTTTCGTGAGTTGGTTCGTGGGTAAGAAACTTTAATCATTAAATTACTCATCTTTTCTCTCTCTCTTTTTTAACAATTTTTCCGTTGTAGCTATAATGTAGATTTAACATACACACCAATGATCTTAGCAAAAGAATTTAAAAATTCAAATATTGCAAGGAATTCCGATTTTACCACCAATAAAAATGATAAACCATTAATAATACAGTTTGCAAGTAATGATAATGTTGAATTATTAAAAGCCGTCGAATTAATAGTTGGTTATGTTGACGGAATAGATGTTAATTGTGGATGTCCGCAAAGATGGGCAATAAATGAAGGAATTGGAGTTTATTTGATGGAGAAACCCGAACTAATAAGTGATATGATTCGAACCATTAAAACAAACATACCGACTTTACCGTGTTCAATTAAAATTAGAATTCATAATGACTTGAGGTAAATATCACGTTAATTTAAACGCTTTTCTCAAAATATTAATTCCTTTTCATCTTATCATTTAGGAAGACGATAGAGTTCGTGAAAAGGGCAGAATCGATAGGGATAGATTTCATCACTGTACATGGACGCACACGTCGTCAAAAGTCAACTGAACCGGTAAATTTAAGTGCAATAAAACTGATTAAAGAAAATTTAAAAATTCCTGTTATTGCAAATGGAAATATATTTACTTTAAATGATGCAGAAAATATTTATAACCAAACTGGTGTGAACGGAGTGATGTGTGCAAGAGGTTTATTAAGAAATCCTGCTTTATTTGCCGGTTATGATCTTACTCCTTGGGATTGCGTTGAAAATTTTGTTAGATTATCCATTGCTTATGGATCAAATCATTTTATACTTCATCACCATTTGTATGTTTATTAATTTTAATTAATTATTATTATTATTTTTTTTATTCTTCCGTACTCACAAACAATTTGTTTATAGGATGTATATGTTTGAGGATGTTATGAGTAATGCAGAGAAAAAATCTTTTAATACTTTGACAAGCATCCCTGCAATTATAGACCATTTAGAGGAATATTATGGATTACAACTAGAATGATATTTCTTATAATAAATGTTATTATGGAACACACGTAACAAGAAACTGTTAACCTCTATATACATTCTTATTTAATAAATTTGATTATGGGAACAAGACAAGTACATTGATAATTTGTTTACCAATCAATGGATTTCAAACATCAGTCTGCATTTCATCTTCATCATCTGATCGTCCTTCTCTGAAGCGTGGATTCTTTTTTTTTTTTTTAAAAAAAAAAAAAATATTAAAAAGGAATTCATTAATTAAAAACATCCGTTGAAAAGATCCATTTAATACAAATAATACATACTTTAATGGTTTTTTCACGATTTTCACGTTCATCATCTTCTGTCCTATCACGCTTTTTGGAGCCCGAAGCTAAAAAGTTTATAAATAATTAACCTTATTGCATCTTATTATAAAATAAATACAAAAAAAAAAAAATATTCTCGATAAATACATTTTCCTTTATATTCTTGAGCACCGCTTGGAATAATAGTAATGGCTTCGTATTCTTCTTTCTGTCTTCTAGCACGTTCAGCTTCTTGCCTAGCACGAACGTGACCCCAACCTCCACGACCTGTATCATAATCTTGGCGATACTCATCACGTACTTGCCCCCCTGATCTACCTCTACCAAATTGTCTACCATCTCGATATCCTGGATCTAAATCTGTTCTAATAATTCTTTCATCTAATTTAGTACTATTTATATATTTCATACAATCCAATGCATCTTGATGATGATAATACCTACATCAAAAAAAATAATTATTTATTAATTTCTAAAAAGAAAAAATAATCAGAAAAAAATAATTTACATACTCGACAAAACAAAATCCGCAAGGGGTCTTTTGAAATTTATCTAATCCCATAATAATTCTTTTTATCTCTCCTGCTTTTGAGAATAATTCATAAATTTGTTCTTCCGTAGTATAAAAAGAAAGATTTCCAACATATAACGTGGTGCTATTTGAAAGATCTTTTGCAAGGTCTGTTGAGGTGCCCTTTGAAAACACATTTATATTTCTTAGTTAAACACGAACAAGAGAAGTTAAAAATAAAAAGTTAGGAAATAAGTACCTGATATTGTTGATCTTTATAGGAAGAGGGTACACAAAGAGGTTGAACGATATTCGCCATAATTTACATTGGTAAATATTTTGGGTTTTAAAGGTTTTAAACAAAAAAAAAATTTATGCACCTTACTGTCGATCATTCTCAAAAAATTTTTTGTCGAATTTTAATTCACGTGACTACCTATGTATAAGTAGTTTATTATTAAAAATATGACTTTTTGAAACCATAAAATTCTAAATAAAGTTTTTATTTGAATTATATACTTTTATAAAATTAAGCCTTTATTATATATAGTAATTAAAAATATTTAATTAAAAAACTTGAAACTTTTCAATTTTTAATTAAACAAAAATGCTTAGTTATTTTTATTATCAAAATTTGATAATTGAATTTATATACAGTTGACCTCCACTACAGCTACCCTATACAATCACATCATATAAATCCTCTGCTATATAAAAAACCTCTTCTATAATCACAATATTTTTATAGTTATACCTAAGGTTGCTTATTTAAACTTATTTTTAATTTGACTAAATGTTTAAATCTTTAGTCGCATGTGACTTACATGATATAATTATATTATGTAAGTCACATGCGACTTGCGTTAGGTCATGAAAGTAACTTCATAATCTGTCAGTAACTTCATATCATAATTGTAACTTCATAGTTTACTAGTAACTTCATAACATAGTGGTAACCTCGTAGTCTGCTGGTAACTTCATAATATAATGGTGATTACATAATCTAATTTCACAATCTGGTAGTAACTTCATAACCTACATTCTTAATCTGATAGTGACTTCGTAATCTACTTATGGGTAGCTTCTTTGTGTTTATTACATTGTTTTATTCGTTTCCCTTTATAATATGGTGGTGATTTCATAGTCTAATGGTGGATAGTCTTGCTTTATATTAATGGTGATGTCATAATCTAATAGTTACTGCTTTCTTCTTGTTCCTGATTCATTTACATGTTAAATTCTATATTGTTGATTTTGGCTTTCCATGCTTGTTTGGAT
>CAMKVN010003021.1:0-11562 GCA_946474995.1 Funneliformis geosporum
AATAGTGCAATACATGCATCACTAATTTTAAATCTATGATGGGAAATCGTAATACTACGTAAGGTTTCGTATGATCCCGTAATCTTACGTAAAATTTCACCATAATGTTTCGTAATTTTACGAGCTCGTAACCCTGCGTAGGATTTCACCATAATATTTTGTAAAACTTACGATACCGTAACCCTACGTAAGATTTCGACTGTAATATTTCGTAAATCTTATGATACCATAACCCTACGTAAGATTTTGACCATAATATTACGAAAAAAATACGATCCGTAACCTATGTAGAATTTCACCGTAATATTTCGTAAATCTTACAAACTCGTAAACTTACGTAGTTTTACAATGTAATACTCTGAAATATTACAAAAATCGTAAATCTACGGAATATTACGTCGCATTTAAATTCTAGATGATATTCATCCTGTATATTCAGAATGATATATTCTTCCTATATGTCCTATACATCCTGTATATCCTATTTATCTGAAATATATTTTCTGTATATCCTGTATATCCTGTTTATCTAAAATATATTCTTCCTGTATATCCTGTATATCCTATATATTCAGAATGATACATTTTTCCTGTATATTTATTTAATAAATTATTTCAGAATATTATATTAAATATAAAAAAATATTGCTACCCTGCTTAGATGACGCATAAGATGTGATACCCCTCCTTTTTCACCAACTGATTACAATTTTATTATACAATGTACTGAAAAAAGTCTAGAGATAAAGTTTTAAAGGATTTAACAGATAAATATTGCATATAACAAAAATGTATTTATCAGATTTAAAGAGGTGAAGAAAAATAGAATTATGTGGAATCAACCAATTCATATACCAATAGTTTCGCTTTCTAATATAAATGTTATGAGCGAGCGGACTGAGCCGGAGATTCAAGACCAAGACATTTTTCCATTTGCAGAATTGGAAAAACAAATATGTAATGATAATATAAAGCCTAGCAAATCTATTAATTCAGTTTTGGAAGAAAGTGGGAAGGCGAAAAAGACTGAAGGAAAGAAATCGAAGTCTGTTCAAATTTTTGAATCATCTAATATTCAGACTCAGCCAATCCAGGCTTTAAAGAATGATACTAATAATGTAAATTTGGATGCATCCTATGAGAAGATAGTTGAAAAAAGTACAAAAATTATAGATGTAAAAAAGAAGCGTTATCTTGAAAATAATTCGCCTATTTTCTAAGAAGACTTTCACAAATCTCATTGATTTCTGCATTGAACTTGATAGTATTGGAAAGCTTCTTCTCAAGTTCTTTTATACAAATTACCATATTCTCATAATTTATGCGTTTTTTTTAATGTTTCATTCTCATTAAGTCCTGCAAGTCTTGTGAAATTCTATCTAGAATTGATGAATCATTATACTCAGGAGTAGTATCACACAATTTATCTCAAGCTTATTCTTGACCTTATATATATTGATTGGAATAAAAAATTTTCTTACCATTACACTCTAGTCTCAACTTCCGCTTTGATTGCAAGTAAATCATAATTATATTTATCGAGAAGTGTATTAGGTAAGATCAGCATCAATTTAGGATACTTAACTATAGCAAAATCGGCATATATAGTATATCTAGATGTGAAATTTACTGGGACATTTCTAACTATTCTGAGAGATTCTGTAGGAGTAGTAACAATGCCTCTAAGATCATGTTTTTCTTTTGTATCAATTTCTAGCTTTGATTGTTTAGAGATATCCTGAGACATGATCGAAAAATTAGCATCAGGATCAACCACAGCACCTGAAATTACCAAGCGTTTGATTTTATATTTTACCATTGCAACATCTGTGGTGGATTCTTTTCTTTAGACAAAGTCTATCTTCATAGGACTATCAATAAACTCATCATCCTCAAAATCAACCGGTGTTTTAGAATCATCATTTTGCGGGTGATGAAGGGTTGTAATAGTGTTAAAATTTTCATTAAGCACCTTCTTAATAATTATTTTAATAATTTTTTCTAAGCGGGATTGTTTATCCCGTGTTAAGATCTTTGAAGTATGCTTTTACTTCTTGGAAATAGGAACTGATGCTAAAGGAGGTATTTCTGTATCTTTTATCTTACGAGACTTATGAGTCTTTGATTTTTTCTTTTGTGAGAAGATAATAGTGTTATGCTCTTTCTTCACTTTTTTTTACCTGAGATATATTAACATTAATTTCAGCATCAGTATCAGCCTCAGACTCTGATTCAGAAGAAGAACTCTCAGAGCTAGAAGAGCTATTCTCAGATTTTGATGAAGAAGTATCATTATCAGAAGAATCTGAATCTGATTGTTTGTCTACTCTAGCTAAATGGACTTGGCTACTTTTAGATTTTTTTTTCTTCTTAGGCTTATTTTTTGATTTCATTTTCTTTGTTTTAGAAGACTTACAAGTAAATTTACAGCCACTTTTATGTAACTTTTTGACTACATTAATTTGTTTGGAAAGCTTGGCATGGTTAGCATTAGCAACACTCAATCTCATTATTAATTCGTCATTAATATCATTATCTAAGGATGTAAGATCTCTTAATGCATCAGGTGATATTCTCAAATGTACTGTATATATATATTTTTTTTCTAAGGCCTCATTATTCTGATGATACATTTGAGCCAGTTGAGCTAGTTGCACTTGTAAAGATGCTATTTTGTTATTTAACTTTTCAATTACAGCTGAAGTAGCTCCTAGAGAACTGGTTTTATATGAAGGTTGATGCAGAGTTATTCCAAGAATTTGCTGGATAGTATATTTCTCAATTTCCTTTAATTTCTTAATTAATCCAGGTATAGGAATCTCTAAGCCGATTCGTCTTACTTCTATTTAGTTATCAAGCTTAAGACTTTAAAAAAATTGTTGTTTAACTAATTCATCTTGATTTATAGCAGGAAGTAAAGAGTATGCTAATTTAACCATTCTCTTTAAGTTAGCATAGAATCGTCCTACAGGATCATTATCTTGAACAAGCGACTGAAATTTAACTTTAGATTTTCAGCAGTAACCATTGGAAAGTCATGTAAAAAGGTATGTATTTTCTGTCTAACAAACATTCTAGGAGCTATAACATTATCACCTGCATTAGCATTTGGTGCATTTGGAGCTAAAAGTATTAGGTGACCACCTGATATGGATCAGTCTTCTTCCCAAATAGTATGTTCTGGTACTAATGGATTGGCAATTGCATTATTATCAGCTAGTACAGTATTTCTTGTATTAAAAGCACTACCTCAAAACTGATTAATATTAATAGCACGCAATGCATTATTATTAGCCAGACTATTAATGATACCAATATTTGCAAGACAAGTATTGTCGCTAATATTTTGCAATTCCCAGTTTCTTCCCTTTATCTCAGTTTCATGCCACTACGAAACTCCTGATTCATATCTAAAAGCTGTGAATATGCTGGATCGCATGAAAGTAAAGACATAGTATGTTCCACCTGATTTAAACACATTATATAATCATAGCCCGAGAATGAGCTAACCACAAATTATAATAGATTCTAATGAAAAGCTTCGCATAGTGTATATAGACTTCTGTATTATAATATTTCTGGATTTTATTCAAATGCCAAGGAATTGCAAAAAAAATATTAAAACGAAAGGTTCTGAAGTTTCCAATTGCAAGATGTTGCAAAATGATTGGGGTATCAATATAGCTATCAAATTTATCGATACCCATTACCTTGTAAAGCTGAGGCAAGTTTTTCAAAAATTAAGATTCTGAACAAAGTCATCAATGTGATATATTACTCCATACCCATGATCAAGATGGTGGATTGGTATTTGTTTTTACTCTCTTAGTCATTGATGTAGTAACACATTTTAAGGAAGAACGCTCACTAATATCAAGAAATAGCTTAGAAATCTGAATTGCAATTAAAAATATCTATGAGGATCTTTCTAACCTACTTATATGGCCAAAATTATTAATGACTGATGGCGATGCTTCATTCTGAGATGCATTTTTATGAAAAATGCAACAGTATAATGTTCCAATATGTGTTGTTGATCTTTATAGTTTTGAGAGCTTAGCTTTCATTAAAGCGTTTAAGAAAACAATGGCAATATTAACATATAAGATCCAATATGCTATAGAGGGACAATTAACTGATGGGAGGCGATCAATGATATTTAAGAAAATCCTTAAAAAGTATACAGTCGACCCTCTCTATAGTCACCCCCTATACAATCATATCATATAAATCCTCCGTTATAAACACACCTTTCATAAAAACCAGTTCCTATTAACATTATATAAAAAAACCCTTCTATAATCACAATATTATTATAATCACATCATTTTGGAACCAATACTTAGTAATACTATAAAAAAATCCTTCTATATAGTCACTTTTCACTATAGTCACACTTTTTATTTTTGGTCTCGAGGGGTGTGACAGTAGAGAGAATCGACTGTATTAATTATCTGAATAATAGTAAAACTTGTCTTATTGGGATGTCACCAGCTTGTGCTATGACTTTAGAAGAAGTTGAATCAAAGCCTTCTAAAAGACCTAAGTGTGCAATCGGAAAAGATGAGGAGATGAAGTTAAAAAAGGATATGATAGTTAGATATTTGTTAAAGTCAGGCGAACTGGAAGGAGATCATAGACGTAGGGCAACTGATCCATATTAGTCATTACGAGTTTATAAGATTAAAAGAGTTGTTTTTGAAAGAAATTCACTACAACCAGTCTTATATTATCTCGAGAATAAACTTATCGAATCTACTGCTTATCTGATAGGATAAAATCCTAAAAGACCCTTTAAATATGGAAACTTCAAGTAATTGAAGAACCTGATAAGATCGAATACCCACCTGATAAATTTATGTGAAAATATTATCATACTGGATTTGTTCACTTCACTCAAATTTCTGATAACATGCTAATAAAAGCACATAAATATACCTCTCAACATGGTGGTCAATGTCTAGGAAAGACTGAAGAAATAAATGGACATAATGTATATCTTTGGTCTTGTGAGAATAGTGCGCACCAGTGGGAGTATCTATTAAAATTTATAGTAAAAAAGTTTGAATAGTGTCCCTTATGCTGATATACGCAAGAAAGGACATTCTGATATATTTTTGAAGATCTACTAGGAAAAAAATTTCCATCACGCAGGCTGAATTTTTTGGATGAAATGCAACTCGATGGATACAATGAGGAATTGCATCTTGCATTCAAATTTCAGAATCCCCAATACTATCATCACAATAGTTTTTATCACTGAGGAAATGAAAATCTAAATTCACAAAAGATATGTGATCAGAAGAAGCGGGATATCTGCAAGAATCAAGGAATATATCTTATTGAAGTTCCCTATATAACTGATCTCCTGTCCTGTATCAGATATACTCTAATCGAAAAAGGTTCTTGAAAGAGGCGAAGAATTAAAAGGGATTATTTTTAGTACATCATTAATAATACTCCATTTGATATGAAAATAAATAAACTTGAGCCAGTTGATAGGTTTGTATATCACATCAACAAGATTAAAGATGCTAAAAAATATAATAGACATTTGAGTATTTTCCAATTTACTAATTTGTAGCTGTACTAATTCAGGTAAAACTAATAAGATTCTCAATCTCATACTCAGAAATAAGCTTTATCGAATGTTTAATGGGAAGAAAGGAGGGATGCGCTATATCAAGTGTGATGATTTACTACTCATTAGCCATAATCTTAAGAAGCTGAAATACTTGTATATAAATCTGATTATCAAATAGCCCAAAACCATATTGTGAAGATATCATATTTTGAGCAATAAAACCTGATAAAATCCTTAAAGTTGATTCGTTTTCTCCAGATAAAGGTACAATGCCTATATTTGAAAATATATGTGCTGATCTGAAAAAACTGCAGGAGAAAATTGTCCCTTATTTTATTGAGGGACGCTATTATAACATCAGTTCAATATATGTATCCCAGAATTACTTTGATTGCCCAAAAATAATATGAAAAAATCTCACGCATATCTGCTTATTTAATAGGTCGTGTACTGCAGATGAGTTAGTCAGAATTATGTATCAATATGCTAATTACTGACGTAGTGTAATTAAGATTATTAATAAGGCATTATATGAGAAAAAACTTATTATTTTTGATCTAACTATACCTCGTGAGCATCCACATAGGATACGGCTAGGATGGGATCAAATTCTTGAAAAAAGTGTCTCAACTAATGAATAGAATCTGACTTTATAAATGCTAGCTCTTTTTCTGCCTCCTATACCTGCATCTTTAGATCCTTAATTTTGTAGCATAATATCTTATTTGCACTAACCCTTTCTCTATAATCATTATCTATGTCTTGTATCATTTTCCTAAAAGTCTTTCTATTATAATCAAGCAGATATTGAGATAAGACAAGACTTTAAATTCATTTATAACTCAATGTTTATTTTCTTTCTCGAGATTCTAAGAGATACTATCAGTTTGAAGCTTACTATCTAAAATACATACATATGGTAATGCTGGAAATACATCACATTCTGACTAACTTCAAGGACGTAGTAATTTTTTCTGAGTCATATTTTTGCATTTCCTATTTAATGAATTCTCATAAATCTCTAATGTGTATCTCAAATAAGATTCAATTCATTTGGACTTTCTAGAAATAGATTCTAATGAAATAGGATCTTTAGAATGGTATAAGAGTCTTTTGCACGCTCTCTTAATAAGACTTTTAGGTAATCTATTAATAATATGTTTATAGTCAGAATGTAACATTTTATTAGATATAGCTTTGCGCAAAAAAAAGTTTGCATTCAAAGAATATACCCATTAGGACATAGCAATGAAATATATTAATTCACATGCCAGTTTCATAACATATCTGGCGGATCAGATCTGATTAAGAATTTTACGTGACATTATGACCATTGGTCATAAACTTTTGCCAAAAAAAAATTATTATCTGATATATGCTACATACATGAATATATATTTGTCTGATCTTTAACATTGTTAACAGTTTTTATAATATGTGATTTTGTTAAAAAAAATTTTTTATTAATAATTACATGTATTAAATCGAACTCTATTCTATAATTTTTTAGGAGTCGAAACCGTTACTACTTTTTTATCAGAACTATGCACACTATCCCCAGAATCAAAATCATATAATATCTTGTGGATTGAACATGCTACAGATATCCTCAATGTTAACAAAGTATGAATAAGTGGATACAGTCACACCTCGATATGACGAAGTTGCCGATCCAGCCGATCAGGACTTCATTATAAGAATCTTCGTTATAGCGTTAATGAATTATTCGTTATAGTAGATGATTACTGATTTCATTACACAAATATAATTTTACTATGATATAATTTTTCCAGAAATATTTTGTAAATTCTAGTCATTTTATTTTAACATGCAATCTGTTAATCGTTGTACGACAGTTTTATTAATTTAAATTTTTTTTTAAAATAAAATAAAAATAAAATAAAATAAAAGAAAAAATAAAAATGAACCGAAAAGAAAACTAAACAAGACGAAAAAAATGAAATAAATGAAATTAAGAAACCGAAACGAAACTATAAAATCTCAAAATCATGAGATGATCGGCTAATCAGATTTCGGATTTTTTTCTTTAGCCGGATAAAGCATAACAGGAATTCGGGAAATTGATTACGAATAAAATGCACGTGCACGAAATACCCGATTTTTATGATGGTAGAGTCCATTAAAACACGCTGTCCGGGATCGTCAAAATTGATGTATCTGTGACGATCTCACACCCATACATATGTAAAAAAAATAAATGCCCAAATTATGGACAAAACAGTAACATGAAACTATATCACGGCTACATAGGTTGTGATCCAGTCATGATTTGTGGCGCAGTAAAATGTTCACGCCGAAAGTTTTGTCAATACATAATCAATATCATCCTGGGATAATTTAGTAATCGTTACTGCTGTAAAAAGTTTGAATTCGCTGTCTAAATATAAGCCCCACGATTAATTCAGCGATTAGCACATTATTTTTGGTTATATAAAAGCATCACATGCGCGTTCTGTTTCGGAACGCTGATCAAAAAATTATTTTTCTATACACATCACACGCCATAATCATTATTAAAAAAATATAAAGCCTAAATTACATATTAATGGTGCAATACTTTGCAACGCTTTAAACTGATACTATCAATAAATGTGACTCATGTCACAGTAAGAAGATAAAAAAGCACCGGCTAAGAAATTCTAATACGTAGGTTCTAGTAAATTAATTGTAAATCTTTCTCAATATTTTTTGATTAATAATTTGTCAAAAGCTCCCATTGGGTTCGCAAGTACGTGACAATATTACATTATATGTTTGCTTCTGAGATCAAGAAATAAAATAACATTTCGCATCAGTGATGTCAAATACAATGATTCAATGAATCTTAACTTGTTACTTACCTTCGGTTTCTGTGGAGATCTGTACTCCTTCTGTCTAACAGGTAATATCACTCTTCCCGGAGCGAGTTTTTCCTTTTTAGCTCTATTTTTCATAAGCTTAAATCGAGTAATAGTAATAGATAGTAATTTCTGCAAAAAAAAATAACGCATATGAATGTAAAGTCATACTCTAAGGACTCTGAAGACGCCACTAACCTTGACTTGAAGCATTATGCGTGATATCTCAATGATAGACTTTAGCTCCTCGTATTTAGTTGGTATGTCGAAATCTGCTAAATTGATCGATGAGTAATAACCTTCTCCTACGTATATAATTAGAATAGCACGCATCAAAAAGTAAGATGATAAAAATCCGGGCATGATAAGCTTTGTGCTAGCCTGCAGAATTGGCTTCGAGAGTATTCCTCCACCTTCAGCAGATATCACTTCAATTAGAGATCGATGCATATCTCTCAAAGTCTTCTGTGCTTTTAAGTTATTTGAAATAATCTTTCGCTTGTTCTCAATTTTGGAACCAGTACGCTCACAAACTGAGAATTCTTGACCCCAAGATAAATTTTTTCCTAAATCATGTTTCTGTAGATTTAAGCTAGTAAACGCTCTGATAATAACAATGAACCCTTTAAGAATTTACCATACCGTGAACATCCAGTCTAGATGGTAGCCTTCTGCTTTATCCGGAGCATCTATCGCATTTGCTCGACGATCCCGTGAAGCTCTAGATACCACCTCACCGCTTATTTAAGAAAAATTATTCAAGCACAATTACAAACAATAAAAATACTTAAGGATAAAAATGGAACTTACAAATGACTGTCCAAAATGTCATCGAAACATGAAAAAATGTGACGTTTGATAAAGATATCGATGTCCCGCTCTGAGTTTTGTCTATCGGGAATTCCTTTCGCAATCATTTCACACCTGGTGGAAGTGAAGTAAAAGTATGTGAAGTTGCATGTGTGATTAAACGCTGATCTATCAAATGAACTTACGTATATCGAACCAAGTCAAAAATATACGCAACATCTGGGTCCATATGATCTTTAAGATCAAGCAGTGGGGTCTCTTCGTGAAAAATTTTATTATCTTCGTCAAGATATCCATCACAAAATAGATCGTCAGCTTCTAAGGTAACTGGGGTAACTGGATCCCTAATGTTTTTCAACATTTCTTGGAGTCTAATAATGGCTCCGTGTGTTCCCTTCGGTCTTACGGTTTCTCCAATAATACGAAGCTGATAGCTGTCAAGCTGGAAACCAAAAGCAAATGTTAATTAAGATTTCAATAAAAGAATTGAAACACTTAAATCGTCACCTTTGCAAGAGACTTTAAACATTTCTCTGCCGAAGGTTCTAACACGGTCCAATTTTTTAAAGCAGATAAAAACACCGCGTTCAGATCTGATAGATCTGATTCTGACAGAAAATCTACAAATTTTGGATCTGATGAGTCTACGATCTTCCACCAAATTGATCTAAGGAAAAAACTTTGTTAGAATCTACTACCATCAAATAAAATAGAACAGTATTTGTCCAACATTTACTTTAACGACGATTCATATATAGTTTTTGGATCATCCTTTGAAATTAATAAGCAATGTTCCTCTATTACTTTGTTCAGCCAACTTGGTCGTGGTGTATCAAATTCCCATTCAATCGGAGGTTCTTCGTCGTCTACAACCTCCGCAACCTGTGCATACATCCGAAAGGTGAGAAGACATTTTTGTTGCGAGCTTTACATTAAAAACATGATGGAAACTACCTATCTTATTTTCCGGAGTTCGTGTCTCATCCTGTTCATGCTGAATGCGAAGATTAGGAGGAGAAGTGATGGGATATGTTTCCTCAGCTGACCGTTTCCCTACATTCTTTAAAATTCGCATTCATTCGTGAGTGATGTACAATTTTAATCGATACATGTAGAAAATAGATGCAAGAGAGCATCACATATACCAATTTATAAGTTATTTCTTGTTGTATAATCTGCGATTGCCTTCCGGCTTCTTGTGCGGTAGCGTAGAATAACTCGGTCTGTAACTCAGTCTAGACGCAACCTTAATTAGAAAATCATAAAAAAGTCATACTTAACGAAATAATAGGCGTACATGTTCAAAGACAGCACGTTCAACCAGTAAATCTTTCTTCTTTTGAGAAATCTTCATTTCATTCTCAAGAGTGATTAACTCCGACTTTGGAAAAAAGAGGGTAAGAATATTTATGTCATATACGTAAAGGACATCAATATGATGCGACACTTACCTCTTGCTTTTCCTGAATAAGGTTACGCCAAAAATGACAAACGCGTTCGTCTTTAACCTCATCCTATTATCAATACAATATGCAAAATTAACGTAATCATTACCTTGGAATCTTTTTCATGAAACCTTCAATAAATTTATTTTTCCAAAATTTTCTTCCTTCCTATGCTTAACTATAAGACTCACCTTGAAATGGTCGAGGCAATACTGTGCTTTTGCCCTTTCAACTGCGGTGAATTTATTGTATGACTGCACGGCTACCAAACTCATTTGGTATCTATAATGCTCATTAACCTTTAGTCCCGAGAAATCATTTTGTTTCTTGCGATACTCAAGAAAGCCTAGAAGTGACCATCCATCTGCAGGAGTCTGAATCATATAATCGTCCAAAGAAGCCGAAGCCATAGCGAATGAAGATAATTAAAAAGCGCGTTCGCGTTCCCATTTTAAAAAATCACATGTTCTTTAACACCATCAAATTTCCACCCTCACGTGACATTTTGGCCGGCATTAGGCGATTGTAGCGTAGTGTGTGACAAATGAGAATTTTCATACTAAAAAAAATTCTGTCATACCTGTCATAGGTGTCAATGGTTTGGTTAAGTGAGTTTTTATAGAGAGTGACACTTATACTAAGAACTCGCTTAAGACACGGGCCTTGTCTATAGATCTATGTGTTGAGACGTTATGTTATTCCTGTAACAAGGAGCGAAGTGTCATGCTTCTTCTCTGAAGGTGTTATGCCAGTTACAGTCTAGATCTGTGATTGAAGGCCTATGCTACAGATCTATGTGTTGAGACGTTATGTTATTCCTGTAACAAGGAGCGAAGTGTCATGCTTCTTCTCTGAAGGTGTTATG
>CAMKVN010003022.1:0-11561 GCA_946474995.1 Funneliformis geosporum
CATATAGCTAAAATTGATTGGAAAAAGGCTTGGAGATCTATTTTGGGTATTGTTTCGATTTTACCTCAGAACCCCCAAATTGGCTCTACTGCAACTTCAATAAATAAACTTATCAAATCCTTTTTATTTTCTGATATATTGTTAAAGAAATCATTAATTTTATTTGGTAAGCTTGAATTTATTTCTATCATAGTAAATTTAAAGTAAAATATATACTAACTTTTATTAAAGATTTTTTTAAATAATAAAATTATATAAAAATACTTAATAGGATAATAAAAAGATTAATAAGATTTATTTTTAGTTTTTAAATTAAAATATTATATTATATAAATATGATATTATACTTAATCTAAATTTTTTATTTTAATCAAATTTACAATTTTAGTCAAAATCAAGATTTAAAGATTTTTGATTTTAATTAATTTAAACTTTATATATATTATATATTTGAAGTAGATGCTACATAAAAATTTTTATTATGCTAATTATAATAAAAATATTTTGTTATAAAAAATTATATTATGCTAATCATAATAAAAAAATTTTATCATAAAATTTGTGTCATTTTTTTAATTATTAATATTACTGGATTATATGACATTATATTAGGAAAGCTTGGATTATATGATTATATAATAATCTATTATATCGTATTATACTTTTATATTTATTTTTATTATTTAATTTGAGAACTTGTTTTTTTTAGGGTATAAAAACCTATTTGTCACTTGTTATTTGTCATAAATGCCATCTTCAACTTGACGTATGACATTAGGATTAGGTTAGAATTAGATATAGGATCAGGATATTTTTTAATAAAGTAAAATCATGTATTATTATAATATCATATGATCCGGTAATGTTAACCATTAAAAATATTCTATTTTTAAAATAATATAAAAAGTTTATTAATAAAATAATTTGATTTGTCAATTTAAATAAAAATTTTATTTTATTTATTATAATATAATAGCTTTTAATTCCGATTTTTATTATATTATATATATTATTATTATAAATTTAATTATATTATATATTATTAAATACAAATTTTTATAATAGTAATATAATAAATAATAATCAAATTGTAATGGATTTTTAATATTATATATTATATCCTTAATCTGTCAAGTTTTTTTTCTTATATATAAGCTTATATTTAAGATTAATCAATCATTTAGAAATTCATCAGAGATTACGAGATTATCCATTTGATGCATCATTGAAATTAATTAAAATTAGGTAATTGTATCACATGAAATTCGCTATAAGATCACATCAAAAAAAATTTTTTTTAGCCTTTTGAAGCTAACTTCAGTGAATCTGCTTCGTTTGCATGTTTTTCATCAAGAGAGTAAGTTTATATCAATTAAAGATTATAAAAGCATTCGTTTCATTATTCAACATTGTAAATAAATAACGATTAATTATTAAGATTAACGTTGAAAAGTTGTGTTGAGTATTTTAATTTATAGGTTGGTTATAAATCAAAATTTAAAGATAGATTTTGCTTGAAGATGCATGTTTTGATCGAATTCGTTATAATTTGCAAATGCTCACTGTGTTCAAAAGTATTAATTGCGAAATTTAATTTCGCTTTCAGGATAAAATTCCAAGTAGGCAAGAAAGCTAGGAATAAATCACAAAACAAAACGATCAACATATTTTTTAAAAGACACATTATTATATTAAATATCATTTTGTGAATAACGAATTATGGCTCAAGAACTCCGTTTCGATGGACGCACTGTTATTGTTACTGGAGCTGGTGGTGGTAAGTAATGAAATTTAATTGGGTAAAAAAAAATGGTTGAATAAAATTTTCTTTAAAAATATGAGCAGAGATAAATATTTATTGGAAGTGGCGCAGTTATAGAATAACGCGTAATTTTCTTTTTTCATAAAGGTCTTGGGCGTGCATATGCTTTAGCTTTTGCGTCTCGCGGCGCTAATGTTGTAGTTAACGACCTTGGCGCGTCTCGAGGAGGGGATGGTTCATCTTCTGCTTTTGCAGATAAAGTAGTCGATGAAATTATCAGAGCTGGTGGCAAAGCTGTTTCGAATTATAATTCAGTTGAGGATGGTGATAAAATAGTTGAAACTGCAATGAAAGCATTTGGACGCGTTGATATTGTAATTAATAATGCCGGGTAATTTCTTTATTTATTTAACATATAAATCCTTTCATTATTATAGACAACTACAAATAATAATCAATTCTTATATGGTTCTAGTATTTTACGTGACAAGTCATTTTTACGAATGACAGATTCAGATTGGGATCTTATTCAAGCTGTGCATGTCCGTGGTTCATATAAAGTCACTAAGGCTGCTTGGGAAATTTTCCGAAAACAAAAATTTGGCAGGATTATTAATACATCATCAGCTGCTGGTATTTATGGAAACTTTGGACAAGCAAATTATAGTTCAGGTAACTTATTTAAGGATAATTTGTCTAATTTTTTTAGTAGATAAATTTCTTATTCGCGTTACTTTACAGCTAAACTTGCTCTTGTAAGTTTCACCGAAACACTTGCTAAAGAAGGTGCTAAGGCCAACATTCATGCCAATGTAATTGCTCCTATTGCAGCATCTAGAATGACAGAATCTATTATGCCACCAGATGTTCTTGCAGCGCTTAAGCCAGATTATGTAGCACCTCTAGTTTTATATTTATGCCATGAATCTACTGAAGAAAATGGTAGTTTATTCGAAGTTGGAGCTGGTTTTGTTGCCAAGCTTAGATGGGAACGTTCTAAAGGTGCAGTCTTCAAGGCTGATGATACGTTCTTACCTGGTGCTGTTGCCGAAAAATGGAACGAAATTATAGATTTTACAAATCCTGATTATCCAATTTCACCGGGTGATGCCGATTTTGTTGGATTACTTGAGAAAGCAAAGGCGATGCATTCTAATCCAAAATCTGAAGACCTTAAATTCGATGGAAGAGTTGCTGTTGTCACAGGAGCTGGTGGGGGATTGGGTCGTGCATATGCTTTACTATTAGGAAAGTTAGGGGCTTCAATTGTTGTAAATGATCTTGGAGTAAGTGCTATTGGTCAAGGAGCCACTTCGAGTGCAGCTGATAAAGTTGTCGAAGAAATTCGACAAGCTGGTGGTAAAGCTGTCGCCAATTATGATTCCGTAGAAGATGGTGAAAAAGTTGTTGAAACCGCAATTAGAGCTTTTGGTCGCGTTGATATTATTGTCAATAATGCTGGTATCCTTAGAGATAAATCTTTTGCTAGAATGACAGATCAGGACTGGGATTTGGTTCAAAGGGTTCATTTGCGTGGAACTTACAAAGTTACTAAAGCTGCATGGTCTTATTTTACAAAACAAAAATATGGTCGTATTATCAACACAGCCTCTTCTGTCGGTTTATACGGCAACTTTGGTCAAGCAAATTATAGCACGGGTTAGAAATTAACTTATTTGAATAATAATATTTTTTACATTAAACATTTCATAAGTGTTTTAAATTTTTATTTAATTAAATTATAGCTAAGCTCGGTATTTTGGGATTCAGCAATACCCTTGCTTTGGAGGGACGTAAGAGTAATATTCTTGTTAATACAATTGCACCAAACGCTGGTACTCGTATGACAGCTACAATATGGCCACCGGATATGGTTGAGGCTTTCAAGCCTGATTATGTTGCACCATTTGTTGCATTCCTCGCTCATGAAGTGTGTCCCTCAACTGGAAATGTTTTTGAAGTGGGTGGTGGTTGGGCTGCTCAAGTTCGCTGGCAACGGGCCGGTGGAATTGGATTTACTACATCCAAAGCTCTAACTCCTGAAGATATAGCTTCAAAAATGGATATAATAACTAATTTTGACGATGGGCGTTCCACTCATCCATCAACTACACAAGAAGCCCTTCAACAATTCTTTGAAAACTTTGCTAACGCTCAAAAATCTGAATCCGGACAATCTAAATCTAAAAGTAATAATAAGATCGATGTGGAAGTTGCAAAGAAACGAAAGTTCGAACCTAATGTATTTGAATATAAAGAGAGAGATGTAATTCTTTATGCGTTAGGTATTGGCGCAACTCGCAAAGACTTACAATGGGTTTATGAAAACAGTGACAATTTCTCTGTTATACCAACATTTGGTGTCATCCCAGCAATCATTCTTTCCAATACATTCCCATTAACTGAAGTTCTTGGCGATTTCAATGTGGTATATATAATTCTAATGTATGTTATATTTTTTACACTTAATGATATTCTAAAATTTAATTTGTTGTAGATGATGCTTTTACACGGTGAACAATATCTTGAGCTTAAGAAACCAATTCCTACTTCTGGAAAATTAATTTCAACACCGTATGTGATTGATATTCTTGATAAAGGCAAGGGGGTATCGTTTATTTTCGGTATAACTACTACAGATGAAAAAGGCGAAGTTATATTTGAAAATCAAACAACTCTATTTATTCGTGGTATTGGAGGTTTTGGTGGCAAAAAGAATGGTGATGATCGTGGTGCTGCTACAGCTTCAAATATTCCACCAAAACGCGCTCCGGATGCTGTAGTAAAGGAGAAGACAAGTGAAAATCAAGCTGCTTTATATCGTTTAAGTGGAGATTATAATCCATTGCACATTGATCCTAGTATGTCTGCAATGGGAGGTTTTGATGTTCCCATTCTTCATGGAATGTGTACTTTTGGTATTTCCGGTAAACATATTTTGTCTACATTTGGTAAAAATGATCCAAATACTTTCAAGAATATCAAAGTTCGATTAGCAGCACCTGTATTCCCCGGCGAAACACTTGAAACTCAAATGTGGAAGGTTGATATTTTCTATTAACTTGATTGGATATTTAACATATTACATATACTTATCTTATTCAATATTTCCAATTATAAATAGGATGGCAATAAGGTAATTTTTCAAACCCGTGTAGTTGAACGCGATGTTATCTGTATTACGTCAGCTGCTGTAGAATTGAGAGATCCTAATGGTTCCGGTTTGGGAGCTCCCTCAGCAACTCCAAGTGTTGGTATTTCCGTACCTGGGTTCCAATCATCTTCCGTATTTGAACAGCTCAAAGCAGGATTGGATGTTGCTTCTCCAGCAGAACGACAAGCACAAGTAAAGAAGGTATTGTGTATTTTATATAGATAATTAATTAATTATTAAATCGCAAAAATTAATTAATATCTTAATAATAATTTTATTTGATTTTTTAACTTTAAAGGTAAAAGGTTCTTTCCAAATAAATATTACAAATTCTGAAGACAAGAAACAATCATGGTACATAGACTTTAAGACAGGAGATGGTGCAGTTGGCATTGGGCCATCACCAAAGAAAGCTGATGCAACAATTGGAGTTAGTGATGCTGATTTCTTGGAATTAGCGAGTGGCAAATTGAATGCACAAAAAGCGTTTATGACTGGCAAGCTTCAGGTGAATTTGGTATAATTTTGTTGTCTTATATTAATTTAACTTGGTTGATTACTAAACATCATTGATCTTTTATATAGATCAAAGGTAATATGATGCTTGCTACAAAACTTGGAGATGTCTTGGCGGGAGGAAAATCAAAAGCTAAATTGTAAAAAAAAAATATATCATAATATTTGTATACAATGATTGTAACGTTAGAAAAATCATTTAAACCATTTATGAAACGAGTTCTTGTATTATCTTTGAACTAGCTTTTTATTTTATTTTATTTATCATCCCTTTTTTTCCCATAATAAAAAACTATATTTTTACGCGAGATAATATTGTAGAGTCACGTGATTTCAAGTTTTTTTTTTATTATTTTGGTACCTCTGGATCTAACTTATTTATTAATGGCACCTTTCAGCAGTGTTGTGGACACGGAGACCGGGACCGTGTCCATGTCCGAGATTTTTTTATGTCCGGGACTTTTTGTCCGCATTAATGCTAGCCATATTTCTTGTTAATTCTGGCCAAAAGATAATCTAATATCGGTCCATGTCCCAACTGTCCTGCGGACACAGTCCCAGGATCTCTTAAGATTTTAAAAATCATGTGAATAATCATGTGATTGTACAAGCAGGAGATGAAGAATTCAACGACGACGAAAGAAATTAAGATCATTATACTTTCGCCTCAATTTTCAAAAATTTATTCTCTGAATTGATAATTTCTCACAGGAAAAATATTTTAATCGCTAAAGATGATCTTGTAATCGAGATTTGTCAAAGGTTAATAATTAATTCAATGGGATTGGCTAGGTTTATTGTATGTTTATCCATTTAGAGATTTTACCGTAAACCCCTAAACTCGATTTAATTTTCTTTTTTCTTTATCGAATCAAGGTTATGATGTTGCGATCACATGACTTACGTTAAGCATCTTTTTTTTCGAATCGGTGAATTGAAGATTATTAATATTTGTATTTGATAAAGATCTTTAACAAAGGAAATTCTTAAGAGCGAATCTATCTAAGAAAGTAAAAGTTTAAATATAGTATATAATATACAGTATATGTATGTATAATATATCTAAATAAAAAAAAAATTAGTTCTTTATAGTACTATACAACTCATAATTAATTTACGCGTTTTAAAAATTTATGATTAGGCGGATTCTTATTTAAAAGCAACAAATAAAATTAAATAAAAAAAAATTATTATTAGGGATGGATTGTTTTATTTAATTGATCAATCAAATATAAAGTTCCATTAAAAATATTAACGGTTAATTAACCGGTTAATCACTAAATTCCGTAGGATGATCGTTTCTATCTAAATGGCAAAAATTATCTTTTTGACCCTCCTTTACTATTGGGGAGGTTTGCTAGGAAAATGGGATTCTGAGAATTTTTTATTAAAATTTTAATTTTAGATAAAAATGCAATAAGAATTTAAATTTTAGTTAAAAAATTCTCAGAACCCTATTTACTTAGTAAACCTCCTATTGTATAACTGCAATATGCATATGATAGGTTAAGAAAGTAGTATGATGAGGGTCAAGAAGATAATATTTGCAACTAAGTGAAGTATAGCAGAAAAACAGGAGTAACTGTACCTATTTTAGAACAAATATAACACAATTTATTACCAATTTTTTTATGATTTATAATTAAAGGATATGTAAAATTTAAGTTAAAAAATATGTGCACAAGTTGATAAATTTATTCTTAAATTATGAAATCATAATAATTTATTATAAAATTTTATTTATTTTTAGTAATAATTTATGCATATTTTATATTATATAATATGTACTGTTACCTAACTATTAATTAGGCAGACTAAAAGACATAATCAATTGAGTAGCAGTAAGATTTAACTCAATCTTTATGATAAATTGAAAGAGACTTTAATTATGTTAAACTTCAAATGACATTGATGTACTTTCATGATTAAGTTTCTGAATTAGCAAATATGAAGACTTCTAATTCACTATGCGTGACTCATAATTTCCTTTAATATTAGAAAAATTACCTTGATAACGTTAAAATGATTTATTATAATCAAGTTGGTAATACATAGCTTAAAGTATTTCATAATATTAATACTTTAACTTGTTAGTGATTCAAACACAGTTGTTAGAACAAAGCAGTTGTTTAACACTAAATAATTTATTAACATGAATAAATCAAAGATATTAAATTAAACACAGTTGACATAAAAATAGTAAATCAATTTGTGATCTATATGTTAATGATATTACAGATCATGATCATTTAGGTTATAGTACACAAAAAATTAATATACATTTACTCACCTTAATTTCAAAATAAAAATTTTTCTAAAAACAAAAAAAAGAAGAAAAATAGCAAATTTTTACTCAAAAAATCATCTTTTATTTGTTTAATTTAATTCCAAAATAAAAATTTCTTAATAAAAAAATAAGAAAAAGAAAAGAAAATGGTAATTTTTCATCTAAAAAATCACTTTTGATTTGCTTACCTTAATTTTAAAATGAGAAATTTCTTAAAAAAAAATAAGAAAAAGAAAGGAAAATGTTTAACTTTTTATTTAAAAAATCACTTCTGATTTGCTTATCTTAATTCTAAAATAAGAAATTCCTTAAAAAAAATAAGTAAAAGAAAGAAAATTTATCATAAACTTACTTTTGATTTACTTATTTTATTTTCAAATAAAAATATTTCTACAAAATAAAAAAAAAAAAATCACCTAAAAATTTGCTTTCGATTTACTTATCAGTCATGGGACATGTCCCAGTATACAGGTTCAAAATGTTATTTATAGGGTAATTTAAATGTCAATCACTTAAATTTTATATGAAAATTTTTCGTTCATAAAAGGTTTCTTCTATGATAATCGCATGTTTGTGAAACTGATTGTCTATTAATATCTAATAAAAATATATTTGTGCCATTTTTTTATTATATTGCAAAAGTCACAACTTTCATTATTTTTTTAATTTAAAGAGAATCTCCGCTTGAAGTTTTTGTTCTAACCCTATAATATATAGTTTTTATTACTCTTTAATAGCTTTCTTTAAACATTTATACTCATATTATACCTTCGCTTATTGATTTCTTCTGAAAAACCACATTTGTCTAGTCTATTAAATAATTTAAGTTGAAAGTACAATTGATAAGTTGACACCAAATTTAAGAAATTTCTTCAGATTAATATGAATATAAAGGAAAATATTTTATTAATAAGGTAAGTATCAATTATAGGGAATTAATGTTAGATGAAACAAATTATTATACGATTAACCAGTTAGCCAACTAATTTATTATATAGTCTTAAGATAACTTGGATTTACCGGATCTTAGAAATAAGCCGTTACCCAACTCAAGAACCAATTCTATAATAAAAATAATAGCATAAATTAGTGATGTAATTTGTTAAAGTCATAAATATAAATAAAAATAATGTTTCACCTCTTTTTTGTTCTTCACAATAAAAATCTATACTTTATTTGTGCGTGTATTATGGGCTAACTAATTACTAAGCCGAATCCATTATAATTTTTCCCATGAAATTTAACTAGTAAACCAGATTCAGAAGATCGATATCCCAGGAATTTAACATCAATTAGTAATATCAAATATGGAATTTCAGCTGGTAAACCGGGTTCAGAGATGGAACTTGGTGAGAATTAGCAGTTAGTACTAATAATTTGATATTGTTGAATTGAACCTTATGTCATCAATTCAACAATTAACAGATATCTGATATTATTGCATTTTGCGTCATTTTGGCAACCTTTGGATCAGCTTCACCCTATCACTAATATTTTTAACGAGAAGGCTGTTAGCTGTTAGAAATAAATAAATTTTAAATAGCAGATAGTATAACAGATAAATATACTTAGCTTTTTGCTTGCCCTTCTTTGAACGTTAATAAAGATGCCAATTCTCTTCTAAATTCTTCTTATATTATTTGTTATATTGTTATAATAAATTCATAAATCTTGAATAATTCAAAACAAAAATGTGTGATTTGAAATTTACTCCTATGAATTTTGAGAAATACAATACTAGCGCTCCCGAAGAAATAAATGAAAATGATATTGATCAAATTGTTCTTGCAAATGCTCGAGCCCTATTAAATAGTGATGAAAATGATGATGTGGATTAGAGTGAGGTTGAACTTGAAGGACCTGAAAATTCAGACTATAATAATTTCTTTCAAACAATAAATGATGACATAGATATAAAAATTGAAAAGACCTCTGTGCAAAGTCTGACCCTAACACCATGTATAGTTATGAATGTTATTCAAGGTGAAATAAAACGTTGTAATAGTATAACAAACCTTCGACGATTAGAGCAAATGATAAAGACATGGGAGATAGATATAGATGCAGTTAAAAATATTAAGAGTGATCTTCATCAGCTTGGAATATATTATAATCATTTTCTTTTTAATCAGAATCAACTTCATGATAAAGACATGAAGCAATCACATTCAATTGAGCAGAGTATTGTCCATTTTCACTTCTGTATTTTCTGTAATAAAAAAAAGTTTCTTTAGCTGTGGTAGCAACTATGAAAAACATTCATGGAGTATTAATAAATGTAATATTCAAGTACCTTGTATTGGTGTTCATAACTGTCTTGTATTTGCTGAAGGATCTATTGCGAAAAAATTATCATTAGGCTATTATACATGTTATATCTGCTTAAAATGCTTTCAACAACAGGGCGGATATTTGTATGAAAGATCGGGTAAAGGCCAAAAATATGTATCATGTATCGAACATGAAAAACATTGTGATGATACAGGTGATGCTCTAAAATATATTGGAATGTGGATAATATTAGTAGCAGAGTCAGGTGACAATCAGTTACAAAAAAAACTCCTATCTCTAATAACTCCTACATTGACTATTTTTAATAATGAAGTGATAGAAAAAAATCTATTAAAAATGAAAGCATCAAAGCTTTCAAGCAAGTTACTCGTTAGAACAGCATTAAAAATGGGAAAAGTTGAACTAAATAAGTTAATAAACGAAAGGACTCACATAGTGATTCTAGAAAAAGCTTTGAAAATAGGAGATAAATTAGAAAGAGAGGTATTATTTTCGCTTTTTGAAATTCAACAAAATATTGGCCAATTGGAAAATCTAAACTCATATGAAAGCTACTTTGATGCATTGCCTAAAATCATTTGTAGTTTTTTTTCATGCATTCATTATAGTACTACAACAACAAAAACAAAATGTTATTAATAAAAAAAGGTACCAACATGGACTTCATCCAAAATTAATCAATACAAATTAAATATTAAAACAACTGCCTTATTAACCTCCATGATACTGACCATTGCTTTTTCTGGAATGAAAATCTGACTTTCACATATTATATCATCAATATGTCAGAAGCCAAAACTGTTGCCATACTTACGAGAGATTCTTCATTCTGCATGTATTATATCCTATACTAAACGGCATGAAAATCAGCTTGAAAAATTTAGAATACTTCATACAAATCCTAGGGAGAATTTAATTGAAGGAACAAATATTTGGAATTTAGCGATAATTGACAACATCAATTTTAAAGCTTCTATATTCTCATATGGCAATATTTTTGATGTTATATGACAAACATCACATGCAATATTACGAATGGTATTTCCATTTACTATTCCAACCCCTCTTGATGACCTAATCGGAGATCATGAATCCATTAATCAACCACTGTTTGGAAAATCTTCATTTACTGATGATCTTTAATAATGTATGAAAATACATTGAATACAATGTTAGAAACTTGTGCAAATAAATTTGATATGAAAAATGTATACTTGAAAATTATTGAGCAAGTACATATAGGTTGTAATACTTTACCGCCAAATATTGTAATATTGAAACCTGATAATTCACCAAATTGCAATGAAAACGTCTATGCAGCTTGTGAAATGTATCGTGATGACTTACCTAAGTGGCCGTCTATACATAGCATGTGATCAAGCGATTTTTGGAAGATTAATATCCTATAAGGAAATTCATAGAGATGTTCAGCTTCTTTTAGGATAGTGGCATATATCTAAAGATATGTGCAGCTAGTGTTCCGCAAAAAATCCGATTCGATCCGAATCCGATCCGGATCCGACGGATCGGATCGAATCGGATTTATCGGA